>JADRCD010224749.1:0-10115 GCA_019843815.1 Montemys delectorum | reverse complement strand
AGGAGGAGGAGGAGGAGGAGGAGGAGGAGGAGGAGGAGAGAAGAAAAAGATCAAGGTTACTTCCTTGACCAAACCCCATTTGGGTCCCCAGTTTCCCTAGCCCCTGGAGGCTTGTCTTTGCCTTGTAAAGATGTAAACAACCCTGGCATCAACATCATGTCTTAGAGCTCAGGGTGTCCCCAACCTCTGAACATGCCTGGGCAAGAGAGCCAAGGCCATCTGAAGAGCTTGTGGCTTATTCCATCCACACTGAAGAGAGGAGCCTGGCTGTGACGCTCACATGGAATTCAGAGGTTCCCTGCCACTTTGCCACTTTTCACTTTCCTGATCCTACTGAGCCCCACTGTCCCCTTGCCTGTTGTCGAAGACATCGGTTTCTTTGCAGTATTTGCTGTCCTGTTCTGACCGGATGTTCTGCTACTGAATAGTGTCAGGTTTCAAACCTAGGACAAAGGCTGAGGTGCCCATTCAAGGTCTCTAAGTGGACCTGGCCACCAGGTTCTCTCTGCATCTCCCAGTTCCTACCCATTACACAAGGGACTAGGCTGCTCTTCCCTACAGATCCAAACAGTTTGATTGCCTGCCCTCTTTGTACCTTTGGGCCTCCAGCTGCTGTACCTGGTTCCCCTCTCTTCCCTCTCCTTTCCCCTCCCCTCTCTCCTCATGTGGTACAGCTTGGTCTGGTCATGTCTACTCTGGATTCTCCCAGATGCCCCGGCCTCTGGCTGTGCTCTCTCATATATCTATAATAAACCTCCTCCCTTTTCACCATACCTGGGACAAGCTATCTCCTGTCTTCTTCCTTCCTTCCTTCCTTCCTTCCTTCTTCCTTACTTCTTCCCTTCTTCCTTCTTTCTCTTCCCTTCTTTCCTTCTTTTTTTTCTTTTTCTTCTTTCTTTTCTATTTTCTTTCTTCCTTTCTTTTTCTTCCTCCCTTCCTCCCTTCTTTTCTTCCTTTCTTCCTTCTTCTTTCTTTCTTTCTTTCTTTCTTTCTTCCTTTCTTCCTTTCTTCCTTCTTCCTTCCTTCCTTTCTTTTTCTTCCTTCCTTCCTTGCTTCTTCCCTTCCTTCCTTCTTCCCTCCCTCCCTTCCTTCCTTTCTTTCAATTCACAGTACACAGTACATCACAATTGACACCAGTCCTTCATGCATCTTTGGCTACAGTGCCTCACCAAACAAGAACATATACAATGGAGGGAGTAGGGGAAGACTCTCACCCAGACTCCAAGTGCAGTTTCTTGCCTGACAGCTTGAGCCAAGACACCATCACCCATTCATCTCCAGCAGGAGAGCTTAACTTCCCTTTCAAGGATGGAACAAAGCCCAGTGCCTTCCTCTTGCATGCTTCTGGCCACTGTACCCACCTCACAAGCCCACGATGAGGACCAGTGGGCTGAAGTGTTGTTTGAATGTGAAATGTCCCTGTGTTTTTGAACATTTGGTCTTCACCTGGTGGTGCTATTTGAGGAACACTGTGGAACCTTCTAGACTTGAAGCCCAGCTTGTAGTTATAAGACCATGGGCACGGGGCTTCTGAGCGATAGCCTGCTCCCACTTCCTGCCTGAGTGCTCCCACTTCCTACCTGAATGTTTTCACTTCTTACCTGAGTGCTCTTACTTCCTGCCTGAGTGCTGCCACTTCCTGCTTGAGTGCTCCCACTTCCTGCCTGAGTGCTGCCACTTCCTGCCTGAGTGCTCCCATTTCCTGCCTGATTAGTGCTTTGCTGCATCCTGACTGCCAGCTGCTCCTTGCTGAATTCTGTTGGCTGTTTGGTCACAATCACAAGAAAGTAATGCATGTCAGGTCTACCAGAGGAGCAAAACTTCATGCCCCACGATCTAGGCCTCCTGGGATGCAGAGCTCAGGAAGTCAGACTCATACCGCAGCCCTTGGCCCCGGCCCAGAGATGCTAGCTCCATCGTGGGCACCACTATGTCACTGCAGGTGCCATTCCCTCTGACAGGCAAGCCTTTCTCGGAGGCCCTGGCCCTGTGCCCAGGAGATAAAGATGCAAGCAGGACAGATTCAAGCCACCCTTCCTTCTTAAAATAAGCGATTCATTTTTCAGGGAGTGAGAGCTATTTTTAAGTGCATTTGCTCCTTGGCAGCTGTTTCCAAAATGGCTTCACGGGTCTAAGAATCTGTGATTCATCCCTGGGCTGGGCGAGGGCTGGGGACATGGAAATTCCAGCGGGAGTTATAAATGTCACAGCGCATGCTGGAGGCTCCCCAGCCCCTCTAGGAAGCCAGAAGAGAGTGTCTGCAAATTCCATAGCCAGTGGGAAACAAGAGCTAGCATTCAGCTGGTCATGGGTCAAGTGCTCTTGCCTTGTCCAGTGTGGGAATCAGACAGCAGCAACTGAAGGCCCGAGGTCTTGGAATTGTCCCCAGTCTGCCGGCTACCAGGTCCCTACAGCTGGCTTCTATCGTGTCCTTGTTTCCGCATCTGATTTATTGCTTTCTTTTCTTTTTCTGAGGGAAATACAGTAAAGTCACTGTAAAATCTCTGAGTTTTGTAATTATTCTCATATTTGATATAAAATATTTCAAACAAACTAAGAAGAGGAAACTGACAGCCAGTTGTGTGGCCTTCCTGAGACCACTGTCAATTTCATTTCCCTGATTCTTAGAGTCTTATAGCCTTGAGCATGCTAGGCAAGCGGTCTACCACCAAGCTACATGCTGGCTCTACCTTAAATCACTTTTATCTTTAATTCTGTTCACATGTGTGTACACATGAGTGTAGCTGCCTGTGGAGACCAGAAGAGGGCGTTGGATTCCCTGGAGCTGGAGTTATAGGTTACTGTCTGACCTTCAACACAATTTCCAAGTTCCTGCTGTCTGATTCCCACGCCGGGCAAGGCCAGAGAACTTGATCCCTAACCAGCCAAAGCCAACTCTACTCAGGCTATGAAGTTTTCAGACACCCACTTGGGACTTCTCAGAGTGCTTAGCGAGCCCCAAGCATGGACTGTGGCCATGGCAGGAGCCAGATACATGCTTTCTGGAAAGGAGAATGAAATTCATAATAAGTCAAGCACAACAACGAACTCCCTTCACTCTGCCTCTGTCTGGGAGACCTTTTCTGTGTGTGTGTGTTTTACACAAGCAGCCCCTGCAGGAGTCCGAGATTCCATTAAAACCAGCCTGTAAAGGCTGCTTCTGGGACACCCTTCCCAGCACCAGACACTGCATACTGTGGGTTCCAGATGCCAGGCCGTTCTCAGAAAAGCCTCCTGTCAGAACCCTCACGAGTGTGGAATTCCCAGCGGAGGACTTCCTGACTTGTTTCGTCTTGTTTTCTAGTTGCCGTTTTAATCCTTTATTATAAAGTTTCTTAGAAAGCACCAGGGCCTTCCTTTCAGGGAGATGAACAAAGTATAATGTCTTCTCAAGGGGAAATTAAGAACTTCCTGTCTAAAATTAGAAGTATTTATTTAGGCTCATGGGTGGGAAATAAATCCAGAAACTGTAAATCTGGTTTGAGGCCCCCAGGGCTCTTGAGATAATCAGCTTGAGGCGGGGGGGGGGGGGGGGGGGAGAGAGCTCCGGGAAATGAGGCTGTCAGATGCCAGGGATGAAGGGCCAGGTGATAATATAATGAGCTCTCACGCTAGCCAGGAGCCTTCCAAAAGAACAGAAACCCGTGGGGAGTAGGCGGGGCATGGGAGCAGGGCGGGGCACGGGAGCAGGGCGGGACTTGGAGGCTTCAGTTATGATACAGCAACAGAGAACAGATTGCTTAGGGGAAGAGTGGAGTAACCCGTTCCCTCGGGTCATTCCGTGGTAATTTAGAGTCGACCCCTCCTGCCTCTGTCTCTGGAGCAGATCCCAGTGTCCTGAGAAGTTAAATAGTTAAAAGCAGTTATGCTGAGTGACTCACAGGCATGCAGATATTTGTACACGCGCGTACCTATACATCTCTATGCACATGTATAAGTATACACCACAGACGGGGGCTCCGTGGAAAGTGACAAGAGAGATGATGTGACACGCCGCATGCATAGGCTCCTTTATCTCACAGGGACAATCTCCAAGCACTAGGAGAGTCTGCAAAGGAAATGGGTTCCAGGCCACAGCTAAGGCTAACCTAATGGGCCCGGAGATCTGAGGTCTGCAGAGGGCAGGCTGTGCATGGGAAAGTGTCCATCCCAAGTCTGATTCTTTACGATTGCTGTCTACACTTTTAACAAGGAGGAGACTTACGTTCCATCCAGAGAGAAGGAGAGCCCAGGGACGTGAGGGGGCACTCTTCCCACCTCCACAGAGTTGTGCCTCTGCTTTCATTCCTGGCCTTGGCTCAGGAGGCTGAGGACCACAGAACCAGACAACAGGCACCTTGTTCTAGGCTGGTGGGGGTGGGGGGGGCGAAGCATGGTGTTGTAGTGGCCAAAGCAGGGACTGCCATCCTGGGCGAGGGCTAAAAACATTCCAGTGCAGCCATTAGAAGCACAGGCTCTCCAAGTATTAGACTTATCAAAATAAGAACTCAGTGCGCAGGCAGAAATAATCAAAAAATAGGGGGGAAAAAAAAAGAATTGTATAAAGAATGGAAGAAAGGACTGGAGAGATGGCTCAACGGTTGAGCACACTGACTGCTCTTCTAGAGGTCCTGAGTTCAAATCCAGCAACCACATGATGGCCCACGACCATCTTGTAATGATATCTGATGCCCTCTTCTGGTGTGTCTGAAAACAGCAACTGTGTACTTACATATATAAAATAAATAAAAGTGAATGGAAGAAAATATTTACAAATTTTGTATCTGATAAGAGTTTAATATCCAGGGACCAGTGAAATGGCTAACAGGTAAAGGAGTCTATTGCCAAGCCTGGGGACCGGGGTTTAATCCCTGGCACTTACATGGCAGAGGAAGAGAAACAACTCCTGAAAGTTGTTCTCTGTCTGTAGCAGATGCATTGTGGCATACGTGCGCTTACATGCTGCCCACACACAATAAATATATAAATGTCATACAAATTAAAAGAACTTAAAAACTTAAGAACTTATTATTAAAATAACATAATAAAAAAGATAAAACTTAAAAAAGAAAAAGGTGAGATGATTTAATTTTTTAAAAAAATATGGATAATGGGCTTGAGAAACATTTGCCCCAAAATGATACTCAGAATTGTCAATCACTGGATATATGTATATCAAAATCATGATGATTCTTACAAGCTAGGATTACTTAGGACAGAACAGAAATGTTGTCATAGACCCATGGAAAAACAGAGATTCTTCTACACTTCTACAGGGATAACATGGCAGCTGAGGAACACAATGTAGCAGTTGGCCTCAAAATTTAAACAGAGGGCTTAGGAAGATAGCAAGTGTGAGGACCCATGTTCAGATTCTCCCTCCGCATACAAAGCCATGCATAGTGGTGTACGCATGCAATCCCAGTGCTGGGGGGCTGAGACAGGCATGTCCCTGGGCCTTCCTGGCCAGCTAATCTAGCTGAAATGGTGAGCTGCAGGTTCAGCAAAAGGATCTCATCTCACAAAGTAAGGTGGAGTGTGAGAGATGAAGACACCCAAAGTTGACCTCTGGCTTCCACAAGTGCATGCACAAATAAAATGAAAGTGTGTGCACATACACACTCGCACATATACCACACACACACACACACACACACACACACTCTCACACATACCACCACAAACACACACTCACACATATACCACACACACACACTCTCACACATACACCACACACACACACTCATACATACACCACACACACATATACCACACCCACATACACACACACACACATTTCCCACACACATGCACAGCACACTTACATACCTCCTCCCCAACAGAGTTAAACATAGGGTTGCCATCTGACCACAGAATTTATTCCCAGTGTTGTGAGAACTCTGGAATTTTGGTTTCTTTCAGAACACAGAAATATTATAAGAATGAGCTTTCATTTTAATCCCAGGTGTGGGGACGTGGGGCTGCTTTGAACTGACCACAGCAACTGACTGTGATCTGCTTCATGCTCTAACAGAGGTGTGCGTGGATTTGCCAGCTGTAGATAGTTTCTGATATTGTGTGATGTTTGGAATTCTGAGAACTTTTCAGAGGGTATATAAATGCTAGGGCCCTGACAGGTGGTGCTGGTGGTTGTTGCTCATTCAGGGGGATTGGTTGTGGTTTGTCAGTAGTTGGTTTCAAAGAAGTAACAAGAAGAAACAAATTAGATTCAGGAATCGCTCCCTCTCCCTCTCCCTCTCCCCCTCCCTGCCACCTCTCTGTCTCCCCTCCATTCTTCTTTCTGTCCTATCTAGTGATGGGGGTGATATGGGGGGATAAAGGGGGGATGTATGAGATGCTGCTGGATCGTCTGCTTTCAGGTGATTAATTTTATATGAATTCTATCTCAAAAGGTAATCTTCTGAAACAAAATATCATTCTCAATAGCCCGTTTTAAAATTAACCCTACATTTGTGTATATACAACCAATAAGAAGGAGTCAGCTCTGTCCCAGTTAGCTGGTGATGTCAACGTTGTCTTCCTAGTGAATGTGGATGTGTTTGGTTATGTTTGGGGAATGTAATCTTCCTCCTGTCATTGGAGATCCCAGATAATAATTTGGATTTTCTGATCACTCTCACTGTAACTCAGTCTGGCAGCAGACATGTCAGCATACAATCTCTGTGTTCTATAATCTATGTGTCTAAGTGAGTAGCCTGCGAATACAAAAATAATTCCGAACAACTACCCGAACCAGGGAAATGCATCTGCCCTACATCCCGCCATATCTGGCGTGTCTTGTGAGATGCTAGTGTTTTCATCTTCTTCTTTGTTCTCTCTCAACTCCATAGCATGAAAATATGTGCTTGCTATATGTCAATTATCTATGGAGAAAGGCTTGCTGTCACCAGGTTATCAAGCAGCAGAATGATGGGGCTAGAGAGGTAGCTCAGCAGGTAAAATGCTTGTTGTATGTAGTGGCTTGAATAGAAATGGTCCCATAGATTCCTGTGTTGAATGCTTGGCCATAGGGAATGGTCTTATTGGAGGAGGTGTGGCCTTATTGGAGGGGGTGTGGCCTTATTGGAGAGGTGTGGCCTTATTGGAAGGGTGTGGCCTTATTGGAGGGGTGTGGCCTTATTGGAGGAGGTGTGGCCTTGTTAGAGAAAGTATGTCACAGGGAAGTCAAAGCTTTGAGGTTACATATGCTCAAGCTACATCCAGTTTTGCACACAGTCTCCTGCTGCCTTCAGATGAAGATGTAGAACTCTCAGCACCATGCCTGCCTGGATACTGCCATGCTTCCCACCATGATGATAATGGATTGAACCTCTGAACCTGTAAGCCAGCCCCAGTTAAATGTTGTCCTTTATAAGAGTTGTCATAGTCATTCACAGCAAAGAAACCCAGGCATGAGGAACTGAGTTCTGATCTCTAGATCCCAGAGAAAAGCCAAGGATATGCACCTCCCTCACTGGGAGGCAGAGACAGGAAAATGCCTGGAACTCCATGCCCAGCCCTCCAGGTGCACTGAGATACTGTGTTGTGTTGTGTTGTTTTGTTTTGTTTTGTTTTGTTTTTTAAAGTGGAAAAGACTGTAGGAAACACGGGGGGGGGGAGGAAGAAAAGGAGGAAGAGGAAGAGGAAGAGGAAGAGGATGAGGAGGAGGAGGAGGGGATGTGCTGGGAGGCAGGGGCATGCCATTGAGTACTTAAGGATTTGACACTGTCTTCGTTGACTTTTCTGTTGCTGTGGTAAAATACTCCGATAAGGCAATTTAAAGAAGAAAAAGTTTCCTTCAGCTACAATTTGAGGTTCATCCCATTATGTCAAGTTAGTCAAGACACGAGGAGCTCTTAGCAGCTGGTCACATCACATCTACAGTCGGGGAGAAAAGATGGCTGAGCTCAGCTGACTTTCCCCTCTTTATGCAGCGGGGGCCCAAGGCCAAGGAAAGATGACGCCTCCTGCTTTCAGCATGGCTGTCCTACCTCAGTTAACCCAATGAACAGAACCCCTCACAGGCACGGCCAAGGCGTGGCTCTTGGGTGATGCCAGGTCTGCCCTGCCAAATCTGCTCAGACTGACTGACTGACTGACTGACAGAAGGGCTATAGCTCTGGGAGATGAGCTACATATACAAAAAGAGCAAGAGATTGAGAGAGAGAGAGAGAGAGAGAGAGAGAGAGAGAGAGAGAGAGAGAGAGCAGTTAGAAGGGCTATAGCCCTGAGAGATGAGCTACATACACAAAACAGAAGGTAGTCTTTGACTCTACCAGGAAGAAGAGTGGGATGCTGGAGAAGACCCCCCTGAGCTGGGTTTGAGAGACGTCTTATCATGGCTGGGGAAGACAATGTCTGAGGGATTGTACTTAAAAAGGCACTGTAGGGACAGAGCCGAGCTGTTCCAGAAACAAGTTCTGAGAGGATTTTACACAATGGTCCTGAAGCACCCTTGAGTCTGATGTGTTGACTCTGCCTCTATGTGTCCACCTTCCCACGGCTTCCCCTGAGCCTGCTTGACCCGTGGCTGCCCCTATCTGCTCATGGTTTACAGATGGACAATAAAACCCTGCCACTCCCAGCATGCAACAGGAGAGATTGGCAGAAATGTTATTTTCTAATTTTTTTTATGACTCTCTAAGATAAAAAGTCTCTCCCAGCAAGGTAGTATTATTCTTGGACAGTCCTCTATTTTTAAAATTTGGGCCAGATCATGCCTCTTGCTTTGGAGTTAGGTCAATGAAGCTCCTCCCCAGCCTGTGCTATTTATAAAATCTGTCTGCACTGAACGTGCACGGGGGCAGGATTTGTTTCTGGGGTTATCTTGTCACTGTGGACAAAACTCTGGTGTCCTGGCTCTTGATGTTGGTTGGTTTATGGGGTTTACAGACAGATTTAAAAGCTGTCTTCCTGGCCTTTCATCTTAGAATGTTTTTGTAACAGAAATCGGGGAGAGGGGGGAAGACCAGAGAGAGTCTGAAAATAAAAATGAAGAGGCAGTTCATCTCAATATGCTTAGGCTGGTATCAAATAAATTCACATTTTATGGAGTAGAATTCAATTATAAACAGGAACATATCATCCATCTGTCCGAAGCCCTTCCAAAATGTAATTACACCACACTGCGCCTAATGGCTGGTGGTTGATCCAGATATTTGGCAAACAGGGTCACATCCTCCTGGGATGTCACAGCTCAACCACAGCTTCCTCCTCGTTACCAGGACCAGTTTTATAGGAACAATTAGGGACAATTAGAAAACAAGCAGATCTTTCACTCGATAAACAGCCTCTGGCTTTGTAAGTTACATTAGCAATTGTGGCTGCCTCCAGCCAGCAGCCTAGAGGGCTGGAAAATTCCTTTCCTGAAGTAATAGGAAACAAATTCAGCACTGAGAAATGCAACAAAGATTCAGAAGGGTCTTCCATGTCCAGTGTGGGGAGTACTTCTGGGGATCTTCACCTAGCTGAGTCTACAGAGGGAACCCACTTGGAATTCTGAAAGGCCAAAAATAAATAAATAAATAAAAAGAAAGAAAAAGAAAAAAGAGAAAGAAAGAAAAAGAAAAAAGAGGAAGGAAGGAAAGAAGGAAGGAAGGAAGGAAGGAAGGAAGGAAGGGAGGAAGGAAGGAAGGAAGGAGTCAGAGCTTGCTCTTCTGGGAGACCGTGAATCTTGGAACTCATGCGACTGCTGGCTCCACATGCCTTTGAAGGCGTTAACCTGGAAATATCTTCTCTGATGCCCAAGGAAAGGGAAGTCCTGGACCACGCTTTGGAGTTGGAGGTAGCATGAATTTCAGGATTGTAGCAAAAGATGATGTTCGCCTCTCCCACAAGTGAACTCTAATTTCTCTATTCATCTTCCAGAGCTCCTGTGTCTTCCCTCTGCAAAGTATTCTGGGCAGAACATTCCCTCTCCCCTCGGAAAACAAGATAAACATACAATCCAGGCCCTATACACTCCACTCCCACAGCCCCCAGAGCTGTCATCATCTGCCCGACCTCTCAGGACCGAGTTCAGCTTCCTAGCACCTCTTTATCAACAACCATCTCCTTGGTGTCCTCCCATGTTCAATGTCTTATACTGGGTCAGGGAAAAGCCCGGGCCGAATTCCAGCCCTTCTGAGGCCCCACAG
>JADRCD010224748.1:10657-23520 GCA_019843815.1 Montemys delectorum | reverse complement strand
GTTTTGAAGGGGAACCTGGGAAAGGGAAAATGTACATGTAAATAAAGAAAATACCTAATTAAAAAAAAACAATGAATTTATGAAATTCTTAGGGAAATGGATGGATCTAGAGGATATCATCCTGAGTGAGGTAACCCAATCACAAAAGAACACACATGGTATGCATTCTCTGATAAGTGGATATTAGCCCAGAAGCCCAGAATACCCAAGATACAATCCACAAACCATAAGAAACTCAAGAAGAAGAAAGACCAAAGTATGGATACTTTGACCCTTCTTAGAAGGGGGAACAAAATACCCATAGAAGGAGTTGCAGAGACAAACTATGGAGCAGAGACTAAAGGAAGGACAATCCAGAGACTGCTCCTTCCCATATTCAATCACTAAAACCAGACACTATTGTGGATGCCAGCAAGTGCTGGCTGACAGGAGCCTGATATAGCTGTCTGCTGAGAAGCTCTGACAGTGCCTGACTAATACAGAAGTAGAGGCTCACAGCCATCCATTGGACTGAGTACAGGGTCCTCAACGAAGGAGCTAGAGAAAGCACCCAAGGAGCTGAAGGGTTTGCAGATTCATAGGAAAAATAACAACATGAACTAACTAGTACCCTCAGAGCTCCCAGGGACTAAACCACCAACGAAAAAGTACACATGGTGGGACTCATGGCTCCAGCAGCATGTGTGTAGCAGAGGATGGCCTAGTCAGTCATCAGTGGGAGGAGAGGCCCTTGGTCCTGTGAAGATTCTATGCCCCAGTGTAAGGGAATGCCAGGGGCAGGAAGGGGGAAAGAGTAGAGGAAACAGGTTTGGTTTTTTTTTTTTCCCAGAGGGGAAACTGGGAAAGGAGATATCATTTAAAATGTAAATAAAGAAAATATCCAATAAAAATAAAAAATACAAACAAAAAATATAAATAAAGAGCATCTAAAAATTCGTCAGGTTTTCTATGATTTTTGTATATCAGGCTGTTAACTGTGGCTGGGTCCATGGAGTGGACATTTGTGGAAATGACCCCTTCTGCATCTCATTTACTTTGTTTTAATATGAACCTGTATTACTTTTGAGAACGTACATTTCATTATCAGTTTAATTAATTATCTTATGATAACTGACATGACAGTCTTTTGTTACTTTTGGTGCCTATTGTGCCAACTACCCATCAAGCATTTTCTAGAAATAATCTCCGATGCACACATTTTAAATACCTGGCACAGTAGCCTCCTGTTCTACTCTTTCAGAGAGGATTAGTTTCATTGCTCCTTTCAGTAAGTAAATACCCCATTCTTTTCTGTCTTTTCTTTCCTTTCTCAACTTTATTTTATAGACTCTAAGAAATTATTTGCCAGGGCCCCTCACACTATCTGACCAAACTCAGCTGAAAAGAAAACTTCTGCATTTCCCTTTTGATCATGTGAAGGGTATGTCAATCCCTTTCTTGTTCTAGCAAGAATACGGCTGGCCCATTGCTGCCAAGTCATTATCGAGTTTCTCTTGCTTTTGTGATAAGCGTTTGGGATTTCAACCAACTGTGGGAGGACTCCCTGAGACTGTCGCTGCAGCTGGATTCCCTGGATGATCTTCATCTGCCCCACATCTGAGTGCATCAGAGAAACTGGGGCTTGACAGCCAGACTATAATGCTGCCATTGTGTAATGAGGAAAAGTTCCCCATTTGTCTGTCAGATGTAAATTCACTGAGGTTGGCACCCACAGGGAGTGGTAAGGGAAGGCTTGGGAGGTGTCTCTTCTGGGTTTGGAAGTATCATGATATATATATATATATATATATATATATATATATATGTGTGTGTGTGTGTGTGTGTGTGTGTGTGTGTGTGTGTGTGTGTGTACGTATAAAACAATTTTTACATATATATGTAAAACATATATATATAAAACAATTGATATATGCCAGATATTTTTTAAAGCTCTTCAAATCTAGAAAATTAGGAGAAGCCACTTTCTTTATAATAACTTACATGCTCACCAACTATAACATGAATACTATTTACCCAATCCATAATTTTAAAGAATAATTCAAAAAATTTTGGCAAATACTATAGAGATCCAACTGTAGTTTCCATGAAATAATGTAACCAAAAATCATCATCTTGGGGCTAGAACACGGTTCATCGGATAAAGGCTCTTTATGCTCTTCTAGACAACCTGAACTCAGGTCCACGCACAAATGTCTGTAACTCCATCTGCAAGGAATCTAACATTCTCTTCTGACCTTGTGGGCTCCCACACACATGTGGTTTTCAGACAAACAGACACACATACATACACACACAAACACACATACATTTGTAAATGAAAATAAAATACATTTTTGAAGTTTACTCTCATCTGGGTGATCAGATATGTTGATAAGAGGCTGGGATTCTGAGGAAGGAAGGCTCGACATGCTCATCTTAATTAATTACCTGGTACTATTCCATCAAAGCTGCTAAGGTTACCCTCAGCAATTTTATCAGTTCCAACAGCTACTGCCCACCTACTTTCTAAACCTTAATTTACCTCTATACAGCATACTATGTAGAATTACAGCCACTCAGCTAGCTAGAACAATGACATTTTCCAATTCATGTGTTATGTTCATCATTGTATTCATTTCTTAGGCTGTAATAACACACTTCCACAAAACAGGCAGCTTTGAGCAGCCAGATTTCATTTCCTTAAAGTTCCCAAAGGCAGAGGCTGGAACAGAATGGCACAGACCTGCACTCTCTCCTTGGGCACTGGCATTTTTCTTCATTTCTTCAACTTCTTAGGACACAAAGTATTTTACCTCAATCTTTGTTCTCATCTCCGTGTTGTCTCTTCCTCTATCTCATCCTCAACTGGTCTGTGTGCTGTCCCTCTGCCTCCATCATGTAAAGACACATAATGATATTCAGAGTCCATCTAGGAAACACAAGTAAGTACACCTGTTAATCCGAAATTCATAAGTCATATCTACAATGATTTTTTTTTTCAAATAAAAGAACCAGGATACATTTTAGACTTCAGACTTGAGGTCTTTGTGCTTGTAATCAACCTACTTCTGTTAGGAAAGTTGAGACATACTTTTACCTTCAGATTCTTAGCAGAAAGAACTTACTGTTGCCTTTTCTGGAGAGTTAGGGTCAATCATCACCATGTGCTTTCATCCCTGTCACTACATGCTTCATATAAGTATACTTACTAATGTTGAATATTTACCAATATCTGGTATTTCTGATCAGTTTCCCTACTACAGAATGACCATCCTATAGATTCCATGGCCTTCTCAATTTCTACCTATTCTCTGAAAAGTTATATGTACTCACTTGACCACTAAATATACATATAACACAAATATACACACATGAATATATATGTGTGTGTGTGTATTCTTAATTCTTAGTTGAGTCAATTTAAGTTTCCAAGGTCTCTGAGAGAAGCTCAGAATAATCTGATTCCTCACTTTTAATTAGCTTTGGAGACCTATTGACACTTAAAAATAATTTTTTTCATTTATTGAAAATACATTCCTGACACCCAGGATCAGAGGTGAGGAGGAACCAACATCTTTGCAGCCAGTCCCACAACACCCAGAGGAAGCTTCACTCCCAGGTGCTCTAACAAGCCCAGGATCACAGGATCCGAGAATCACAGGATCACAGACACACCTTGACTCTGAAGAGTTCTGAAACAACCAGGATCACAGCAAGGACAGGCTCCAGTCAGATTTAGCAAGGGCAGGTAGCACTAGAGATATCCAGATGGTGGGGGACAAGTGTAAGAAAATAAACAACACAAACCAAGGTCACTTAGCATCATCAGAACCTAATTCTCCCACCACAGCAAGTCCTGGACACACGATTACACCGGAAAAGCAAGAATCACATATAAAATCACTTCTCATAGTGATGATACAGGACTTTAAGAAAGACATAAATAGCACTCTCAAAGAAATACAAAAGAACACAGGTAAACAGCTAGAAGCCCTTCAAGAGGAAGCACTTAAATCCCTTAAAGATCTTCGGGAAAACATAATGAAATAGATGAAGGAAATGAGCAAAACCATCCAGAATCTAAAAATGGAAATAGAAACAATAAAGAAAACAGAAAGAGAGACAGCCCTGGCCATACAAAACCTAGGAAAGAAATTAGGAATCATAGATGCAAACATCACCAATAGAATACAAGAGATAGAACAGAGAATCTCAGGGGCAGAAGACACCATAGAAAACATTGACACAACAGTCAAAGAAAATGCAAAAAGCAAAAAGCTCCTAACCCAAAACATCCAGGAAATCCAGGACACAATGAGAAGACCAAACCTAAGGATAATAGGTATAGAAGAGAGGGAAGATTCCCAATGTAAGAAGCCAGCAAATATCTTCAACAAAATTATTGAAGAAAACTTCCCTAACCTAAAGAAAGAGATGCCCATGAACATACAAGAAGCCTACAGAACTCCAAATAGACTGGACCAGAAAAGAAATTCCTCCCGAAACATAATAATAAAAACACGAAATGCAATAAACAAAGAAAGAATTTTAAAAGCAGTAAGGGAAAAAGGTCAAGTAACATATAAAGGCAGGTCTATCAGAATTACACCAGACTTCTCACCAGAGACTATGAAAGCTAGAAGATCCTGGGCAGATATCACACAGACCCTACAAGAACACAAATGCCAACCCAGGCTACTATATCCAGCAAAACTCTCAATTACCATAGATGGAGAAAACAAGATATTCCATGACAAAACAAAATTTACACAATATCTTTCCACAAATCCAGCCCTCCAAAGGATAATAGATGGAAAACATCAACAAAAGGAGCAAAACTACACCCCAGAAGAAGCAAGAAGGTAATCTTTTAACAAATCCACACAATCCTAATTCCACCTCTTACAACAAAAACAACAGGAAGTGACAATTACTTTTTCTTAATATATTAATATGAAAATTAATATTATCAACATATCCTAATTGATTGAAATCCAATAATATGAGGAATTAGAAATTTGTTGATTGTCATCCAATGGTCTCTCTAATGTGTAGGTCCAACATTGTACAATCTATATACACTTTGAGCTTGTTTGTGACAATGTCCTGCTGTGTATAACATAAGGGTCTTGAAATCTTGCTTCTCCTTTCTCAGCCTCTCTATTAGTAGTATTGTTTATTTCATGTCTTTACACTATACTATGGTTTTCAGAACAGCTTATATATTTCAAAAGTATTTATATACCCAAAAGAAACATACATCATTAACTAGGGAGGTTGCTTGTAAGAGAACAACAAAGAGTGAGACTGAATGCTTTGCTTGACGTTTGTAACTCTTGTATCAAGTTTGAAGAAGAGGACTTTATAAGTTACTCTTTTTTTAAGATGAATGCTTTTCCAAAATATCACAGCTAATGATCCAAATTCTTACCCTCACCCAATGTCAGTGCCACCTTCCAAGCAGAACCATTGTTCATTGAAACAGTTGGTGAATGACTTTATGGATAGATCATCTTAATACACACACTATTTCTTAAATGAATGTAACCTGTTCTCTGTGGGCTGAGAATAAAGTCACTCACTCAAGCCAAATAGCTTTGACCATAGCAGGAAGTCTGTATCCAAAAATCGAGCCTACAATTCATTTTTTGATGCAGCAGAACTATCAACTCTCAGCTTAGCTATGATGGAGGTAAAATCCTTTGGTGATGTGAGGGTCACTGAAGTATAGCCTTATTACAATGAAATCCAATATCTAAAAATTGTTCTTATTTTGGGCTTGTACCACAGTAAGAGCCAAGATTTTAAACTCTACTAAATACAAAAGGCTTTATATATTTATGTTCATTTAGGAAAATACCAGTAGTGATGTATTATTTTGAAGTATACAGTTAATATGTTTGGAGTTATTTAAAATTTATATTGAGAAAAATGTATTTTCACTATTGCTGTAGACAAGCATCTACATAAGACTGCTAAAATGATTGTTGTTTTGTATCAAACAACTTTTATAGTACTTATTTGTATTGTTATAATATTTTATAAATTTTAAGTAATACGACAAAAAAGATATTGTAGGTATTGAAGGGGGTCTCTGGGAGGAGTGGGGGTACAAAAGAGAAACAAGAATGTAATTTTATTCTATTTACTTAAAATATGTTTTTAAATGTTAACAAATTCAGATAAATTGAAATCATGTAACTTTTCTCATCATACTGCAATAAAAGTTTAAAAAATAAAAAAAAAAATACATCCCTTCTTCATACAATATTTCCTGATGACAGTTTACTCTTTCCCTCTACTCTCCTCATTTCTTCTCCACCTTCCCTCCCTTCCAAATCCACTCCCTTTCTTTCTCTCATTAGAAAAGAACAGTCTTCTAAAGGATAACAACCAAACATTACAAGATAAAATATAATAAGGTACATCAAAACTACCATATCAAAGTAAGAGATGGCAATCCAACATATGGATAAGAGCCTGCAGAGCAAGCACAAGCATCGGAGACCCACTCACAAACCCAGAAGCTGTATAAAAACATTAACCTCAAAGCTCTAATATATATGCAGAAACCTGGTACCGAACCCCTGTGCTTGCCATTTCAGTCTCTATGAGTTCATATGGGCTTTGCTCAGTTGCTCTAGAGAACCTTGTTCTCCTGGTGTGCTCCATTCATTCCATCTGGCTCTAATAATCATTCCGCCTCTTCTTCTTAGGGGTTACCTGAGCTCGGAGGAAAGAATGTAATAGAGATCTCCAATATAGACTCTCTTTCCCCACTCTCAGAGCAAGCCTCTCTGATGACAAAACACTGACATATGAGTATGGAATAGTATTATTCAGAGTCATTTTATTGATAATTTTTTTAAGACTACTAGTATTTGGTTTTCCCCTAGGTCTCCGGGTCATCGAGTCTCTGGCTCTTGGTTACTCAAGCAGGGTTTGGTACGGGGGCCTTCTCACAGAATGGACTTAAGTCAAATCAGACTTTGGTTGGCTACTCCCACAAGTTCTGTGCCACCTTTGCTCTAGCATATTTTGCAGACAGGACAGATTGTATGTCAAAAGTTCTCTGGCTGGGTTGGTGGTCAGTACAGTTTCTCTTTCAGTAGCCTACAGAGCACCTTCCTATAACACAGAGACTAGAACCCAGTGGGGAAGGCTCCACAGAGGGACCAGCATGACTTCTTCATGTTCGCTGAGTTGTGTGGGTATTGTCCTAAGCACAGTGGTCCACTGTTAGTTGCCAGAGAGCAATAATTTGCCTTAAAAAACAGTCTGGATTATTTGAAGATTTTCATGGGACCTGCTGGGACAACAACTCAATTGAATTCAACCCAGGCCCACCACTAGAAGCCTTGCCTGGCAACAAGAGATAGCCAGTTGAGACTCCATAAACCCCATTACTTGAAATCCTCATTAGGTTTACCTTCATACACTAAAGGAAGTTTCCACTGCCCTAGGTAAGAAAAGATTCTTATACCCCGAATTACCTGAATTCTTTCATATAGACAGCAGATGTGTAAAAAGCTATAGTAAAACAGACAATAACTAACGTTTGCAACATCTCCTGAACCCCAAATTTCCTGTGCTTTTTGGAACACTCAACATATAACAGAAAGTCGTCAGAGAGCTAGTGACTCACGATGCCAACAGAGTGTCAGTGAGCCACTCCTGACACAATAGAGTAACTTAGCTCCAAACTGAGCATCTCTTTACACCAAGGAGCTGGGTATTTGGGAGTACTGAACTTTTAAGGAGAGAAACAAGAGCTTTAAATCTAGAAAGAAATTTCTCTAATAAAGAGAGCTAAAAACAGAGAAAATTCTTCTCTAATGGACAGGACTCCCTACTAGCAATCTTTTATTATTGTTGTTGTTGTTGTTGTTGTTGTTGTTGTTGTTTGTTGTTAGTATTAGTATCTATTTTATTGTAAATGATTTGCCTAAGTGTTCTTCTATGTTCCATGTACATTTCTGGTGCCCATGGAGGCCAGAAAATGGTATGGGGTTACATACAAGTATGATCTACAATATATAGTAGGTTTTTGTTTGTTTCAAATTTTATATACAGAAGTGGCAGAACAAGTATGTATTATACAATTCTTTATAGAGGTGGTCAAATGTAAGAACAAGTTCATATACATAGGGACATGACTGAGAAAATTAGGACTCCTAAGAGATTTTTGGTACATAGTAAACAGTTATTATTGACTTACATGTAAACAACAGTATAGTTTAATCATATAGCATGTACTGAGATAATGTTAGTTAAGTCTTAGCAACTTCCGATTTTAAAAGATTTTATATCAGTTAAAATTCTTATTGGCAGTTAGCATGTAGAAGAATGCAAATCGATCCATTCCTATCTCCTTGAACAAAGCTCAAGTCCAAGTGGATGAAGGACCTCCACATAAAACCAGATACACTGAAACTAATAGAAAAGAAAGTGGGGAAGAGCCTCGAGCACATGGGCACAGGGGAAAATCTCCTGAACAGAATACCAATAGATTATGCTCTAAGATCAAGAATTAACAAATGGGACCTCACAAAATTGCAAAGCTTCTGTAAGGCAAAAGACACTATAAATAGGACAAAACGGTAACCAACAAATTGGGAAAAGATCTTTACCAATCCTATATCTGATAGAGGGCTAATATCTAATATATACAAAGAATGCAAGTTAGACTCCAGAGAACCAAATAACCCTATTTAAAAATGGAGTACAGAGCTAAACAAAGAATTCTCAACTGAGGAATACCAAATGGCTGAGAAGTACCTAAAGAAATGTTCAACATCCTTAGTCATCAGGGAAATGCAAATCAAAACAACCCTGAGATTCCACCTCACATCAGTCAGAATGGCTAGGGTAAGAAACTCAGGTGAGAGTAGATTCTAGAGAGATTGTGGAGAAAGAGGAACAATCCTTCATTGCTGGTGGAATTGCAAGCTGGTGCAACCACTCTGGAAACTAGTTTGATGGTTCATCAGGAAATAGGACATAGTTCTACCAGAGGACCCAGCTATACCACTCCTGGGCATATACCCAGAAGATGCTCCAACATGTAATAAGGATACATGCTCCACCATGTTCATAGCAGCCTTATTTATAATAGCCAGAAACTGGAAACAACCCAGATGTCCCTCAACAGAGGAATGGATACAGAAATTGTGGTACATCTACACAATGGAGTACTACTCAGCTAATAAAAACAATGAATTTATGAAATTCTTGGGGAAATGGATGGATCTGGAGAGTATCCTCCTGAGTGAGGTAATCTAATCACAAAAGAACACACATGGTATGCATTCTCTGATAAGTGGTTATTAGCCCAGAAGATTGGAATACATAAAGTACAATCCACAAACCACAAGAAACTCAAGAAAAAGGAAGACCAAAGTATGGATACTTCATTCCTTCTTAAAAGGGGGAACAAAATACCCATGGAAGGAGTTGCAGAGACTAACTATGGAGCAGAGACTGAAGGAAGGACAATCTAGAGACTGCCTCACCTGGGAATCCTTCCCATATTCAATCATCAAATCCAGACACTATTGTGGATGCCAGCAAGTGCTGGCTGACAGGAGCCTGATATAGCTGTCTCCTGAGAGGCTCTGACAGTGCCTGACTAATACAGAACTAGAGGCTCACAGCCATCTGTTGGACTGAGCACAGAGTCCCCAAAGACGGAGCTAGAGAAAGCACCCAAGGAGCTGAAGGGTTTACAGCCCCTTAGGACGAACAACAATATGAACTAACTAGTACCCTCAGAGCTCCCAGGGACTAAACCACCAACTAAAGAGTACACATGGTGAGACTAATGGCTCCAGCAGCATATGTATAGCAGAGGATGGCCAAGTCAGTCATCAATGAGAGGAGAGGCCCTTGACTTTGTGAAGGTTCTATGCCACAGTGTAGGGGAATGCCAGAGCCAGTAAGCAGGAGAGGTTGGGGTGGTGAGCAGGGGTAGGGGGAAGGGAACAGAGGTTTGTTTTTGTTTTTGTTTTATTTTATTTTATTTTTGGTGGGGAACTTGGGAAAGGAGATATTGTATGACATGTAAATAAAGAAAACATCTAATAAAAAATTCTTATTGTCATATTCGTTTAAATGCCGGCTTGTCCAAATCATTTCTCTGGATAACTATTGAACTTTGCGGGTGGGTCTCAAGTTCTGATCCTATCCCAGTGTTAAGTATCTACTTCCAGGTTCTCTGCTGACTTTAGGTAAGGTGGTAGCTATATACCAATTTCTCTAGACTGAGCCTAAGTGTTCCATGAGGAACAACCCATCTCTAAACCTGACCTGTAGAAACATATGATGCAGTTCACATTTTCTCAGATGTAGAGGTGAGGTAGAAAGATGGATACCCAGAAATAAATAGGTATTCCACACATCAGAATGATTCTAGAGGTTCGGTATTCTTTACAGAGTAACACCACTTTATCTAAGCTTTGCACAGTGAAAAGTTTCTGGGGTTGATGTATATTCCCCAAAGTACTCAGCAGTTTGTGGCTAGGACCCCTTGCTTCTCCTCCCACATTTTGAAACCCATTCAGGTTAATACATGGATCGGTACTGTAGTTGCCTTTACTTGCTTATAAGGATGATTTATAAGGGCCTCTTACAGATATGTGTTGTGGAACCCAAAAAGGCTGACCTTTGGTCAGTATTAAAATTGGTGAGAAATTAGCTCATTAAAAGGCAATATCATATCCCTATTCAACCGTCATGAAAATAAACTTGAAATAAAACTTATTTTGAGCCAACGTTTGTATTCTCTCCAGGTCTATGTTTAATATTATAATTTATAATCCTACAATTGTAGCTGAGTATGTTTTGTGTCATTCTGTAAGTTTTCACTCTAATGTTTGTTAACAGTGAAGATTCAGTTATCCTGCAAAAGAAACTGTTCAAACTTGAATTTGAAGTTTCATTGTGGCTTTCTCTTGTTTTATCCCTAGGAATACATGTGGCTGAAACGAAAGTTTCAACATGACCATTACAGGTGAACGCTGTGCAAAATCATTAGCTATACACATTACATCGATTAGAACTTCCACTTTAGTTTGAAGGTCATGGGTCGGGTTCTGGCCCAAAAGCACATAATTTTCTACAGCACTAGCTATTCAACTTTTAAGTGAAACTGTGAATAACAAAAAGACCATAGATGAGTATTTGAGTTGTATATATTATGTAAAGAGAAATATTAACCTATGATCTTAACGTAACCTGGTGTAGGCAGTAAAATCATCTTATTCATCATAAAAAGTGCTTCAAACAGAGCATTTGACAGAAACTGTTTTTTATTAAAGGATATAAGTAAAAAAAGGAAGGGAATAAAATTGGAGAACGATAGGATAGGAAGATTAGAAACAAGGAAGAGAAAATGGAGGAGGAGAAGGAGAGAGGAAGGAAGGGAGGGAAGGAGGACAGTTGTTGGGTTGATAATCTGTAATCCCAATGAATTACACTGGTCTGCTGCTGTTTAGAAAGGTTTCAGTTTTATTTTTCCAGATTCTTCTCTGTGCACCATTGATTTTGTTTGGGATTTTCTGAACTAGACCTTGATTAAACTTTCCATTTAAGTAGAAAGAAACAAATTCCCTTGTGTTAAATATTAACCTCACAGTAATTGCAGCTGCACACCTATTCCAAAGAATCTATACAGAGACTTCCCAAGAGCTCTACATCTTAACCTCTCTGAAAGCAATTATAAATACCTTTATGACTTTTTGATAGCAGTCAGTAAAACTCAGAAAATATTCTGCTGTTCACTTTGGGAAGGTCTTTCATGTGTACACAAGCAATAACTAGATTAAAGGTAAACTATAATGAAATGTAAACTGTACGTAAAGAAAAGCCAAGAGTAAATTCAGAGTTTCAGGCCCCTCTCTCTGCTTCACAAACACACTAACAAGAATGTTTGTGGGCTATAGTGATGGCTCAGTAATTAAGAACACTACCTGCTCTTCCAGAGGACCCAGGTTCAGTTTCCAGAACCCAAATGGCAGATCACAGCTATCTGTACCTCCAGTTCCATGGCTTCTGACATCTCACACAGACATGCATCCAGACAAAACATCAATGAACATTAAGTAAATAAATAAATAAATAAATAAATAAATGTTCAAAATTTTCTTAGGCTTAAAAAGAATATCATTGATAATGGTAAGAAGCATATGACTTAGACAGCAAATCTATGTTCTTATAGTTACAACTATGTGACATTATTATATGTAACTTTAGAAAAAAGTGATATATTTTTAAATAATACTGAAGTACACTCATTGTTGGCTATTAAGAGTAAATAAAAAAACCAAAGTTACCTATAAATCTACTACCCTGAAATAAATATAAAAACAATGTGACCATGTTCCTGTTCTCAACATGATTTTTTTTTATTAAATGTGTCCTTTACTTCTGCTTTATGTCTGGTTTTGTCAATGTGAATACACATACACATATGCAATTTAATACTCTAATTTTCCCTTTTATTGAAAATAGATTTTTTTTTCTCATCAATAGATCCTGATTACATTTTCCCCTTCCACTACTCCTCTCATTTCCTCCCAAGCTCCCATTCCCACTCCCTTTCTGTCTCTCATTAGAAAAGGACAGGCTTCTGAGAGATAACAACAAAACATAACAAAATAAAATATAGCCAGATAAAAGTAGAAACTATTTCTTCAGTATTAATCAATTCAGTATAACTCAATTAACAGTACAAGATATGATTATTTTAAGCTTAATTGCTAATTCCTTGGTATTTCACACCAAAGGTGGCCAAGGCAAACCAACAGGAAAAAAAAAGACGCCCAAAAGAAAGCACAAGAATCAGAGACTCACACATTGACCCACACTCAGGGACTCACACATTGACC
>JADRCD010224748.1:0-10647 GCA_019843815.1 Montemys delectorum | reverse complement strand
ACACATTGACCCACACTCAGAGACTCACACATTGACCCACACTCAGGAGTCCAAAAACATTGAACGCTATGACATATGAAGAAGACCTGCTGCAGACCTGCACAGGGCCTGTTCTGGCTGTTTCAGTCTCTAAGTTCACATGAGCTTTGCTCAGTTGTTGTAGAAGACTTTGTTCCACTGGAAAAGTTCCTGAACAGAACACCAATGGCTTATGCTCTAAGATCAAGAATCGACAAATGGGACCTCACAAAATTGCAAAGCTTGAGTAAGGCAAAGGACATTGTTAAGAGGACAAAACGGCAACCAACAGATTGAAAAATGATCTTTTACCAATACTACATCTGATAGAGGGCTAATATCCAATGTATACAAAGAACTCAAGAAGTTAGACTCCAGAGAACCGAATAACTCTATTAAAAATGGGATACAGAGCTAAACAAAGAATTCTCAACTGAGGAATACCAAATGGCTGAGAAGCACCTAAAGAAATGTTCAACATTCTTAGTCATCAGGGAAATGCAAATCAAAACAACCCTGAGATTCCACCTCACACCAGTCAGAATGGCTAAGATCAAAAACTAGGGCAACAATAGATATGCTGGTGAGGTTGTGGAGAAAGAGGATCACTCCTTCATTGCCGGTGAGATTGCAAGCTGGTACAACCACTCTGGAAATCAGTCTGGTGGTTCATCAGAAAATTGAACATAGTACTACCTGAGGACCCAACTATACTTCTCCTGAACATAAACCCAGGAGATGCTCCAACATGTGATAAGAACACATGCTCTACTATGTTCATATCAGCCATATTTATAATAGCCAGAAGCTGGTAAGAACCCAGATGTCTCCCAGCAGAGGAATGGATACAGAAAATGTTGTACATTTACACAATGGAATACTACTCAGCTATTAAAAACCATGACTTCATGAAATTCGCGGGCAAATGGATGGACTAGAAAATACCATCCTGAGTGCGGTAATTTAATCAGAAAAGAACACACGGTATGTACTCACTGATTAGTGGATATTAGCACAAAAGTTCAGAATTCCCAAGATTCAATTCACAGACCATATGAAGCCTAAGAAGAAGGAAGACCAAAATGTGGATGCTTCAGTACTTCTTAGAAGGATGAACAAATTACTCACAGGAGGAAATATGGACACAAAGTGTGGATCAGAGACTGAAGGAAAGGCCATCCAGAGACTTTCCCCACCTGGGGATTCATCCCATATACAGCCACCAAACCCAGTCACTATTGTGGAAGTGCTTGCTGATGGAAACATGTTATGGCTATCTCCTGAGAGGCTCTACCAGAGCCTGACAGAGGCGGATGCTCGAAGCCAACCATTAGACTGAGCGCAGGCATCCCAGATGGAGAAGTTGGAGAAGGGACTGAAGGAGCTGAGGGGTTTTCCAGCCTCCTGGAGGGAATAACAGTGTCAACTGGCCAGACTCCACAGAGTTCCTGGGGACTGGACCACCAACCAAAGAGTACACATGGAGGGACCCATGGCTCTGTCTGCATATGTGGCAGAGGATGTCCTTATTGAACATCAGTGGGAGGAGTGGCCCTTGGGCCTGAAGGTGTTCTAAGCCCCCAGGGGAATGCTATGGCTGGAAGACAGGAGTGGGGGAAGAGAACCCTCATAGAGGCAGTGGGAGGAGGGAAGAGATAGGAGATTTCCCAAGGGGAGACCTGGAAAGCAGAAAGCATTTGAAATGTAAATAAATAAAATATCCAATTTAAAAAAAAAATGAACAAAAATATATTAAGCAAAAAGAAAGTTACAACATATACACAACTAGGGAAACTTAAAAACTGTTGATGGCAGAGTTTAATCTCATATTTCCTTGAATCGTGTCCTGAAACAAATCTGTCAGTTTCATGTTTTGTGTTCTTAAGCAGTCATTTTAAAGGTGACTTAAGTCAGGTTCACAGTGTTAGATTATTGCAATATTTAGGTGAAAATTTAATTGGCTTTCTAACTAAGAAGACTATAAGTCAATTAAGAAGTGAGTAATGGCTGCCACGTACAGCTCCAGGCATGTTTTTGTGTATCTAATCTGACCTTTCTGATTCCGAGGAAACAAAAGCTCTCCTGTCTCTCTCAGCTGAGATTAGCATTCTTCACCACTCTGAACTTGTTCTGGGGATGAAGCATCCCAAACCAGCTCTGCTCAGTTTCTTAAAAGAATGGGAGCCTCATTTCTCAGTCATGCCTCTATCATTGGTTGCAAACAGGTCAAAGAAAGAAGAATACATCTATTCACTCAACAGTACACTTATCTAGAAAGTCTTATTATGTCTTCTTCAGCTTCGTTTATTAATGGGAGAGATTTGGATGATGAGAAATTTCAGCTCTACAAAATACCTAATCACTCTCTTTTTTAGATGTTGTTTATCTAGAAAATACAACTCATGCCTGCTACAGGAAGTAGAAAGCCCTGGGGAAAGTGTCATTCTTTCTTAAGCCCAAAATATTCTTTGCATTGCTGCTTTTCCCCAGACCTCCCTCTTCTTACCTTAGCCATGGCTTCCTGGCTGCTGGCACTCTCAATATTGCCCATGTCTATTTTGAGCTTTCTGTGGTTACTTTACTTTGAAGTGGACGTTGACCTATTGTTTAGAATGATATTGTCGGGTAATAAAGGGAAGTCATATTTCATTCCTCTTTCCTGTCTCTGTTGTGATCAGATTCAAACTAAACTTCCATTGTTTACATTTTTTTTTAAATTAAGCTCCTATATTTAAAAGCTAAGCTGGAGTGCTAGCACAATTGCTCGGTCAGGAAACGGGCCTGCCACCAAACCTGACAATGTGAGTTTGATTCTTGGGCCGCCTAGGCTAGAAGAAAGAAACACCTTCCATAGGTTGTTCTTTGTCTTCAACTCCAGCTAGGTAGGTAGGCAGATAGATAGATAGATAGATAGATAGATAGATAGATAGATAGAGATACATACATACATACATGCATAGATACATAGATAGATACATAGATGATTGATAGATATAGATGTGTGTGTGCATATGTATGTCTGTGAGACTATATATATATGTGCATTTACAGACACCAAAAAATGTAATTTTTGAAGATGTTAAAACAGAAAAATGAATGAGAAAGAATATCATTCCTGTGGGATAATAGATCAATCCAGAGCCCTTCTTCATAAGAGATGCTATAAAGTTTGGAGGAATTGTTTTATAGTTTTAAAGTTAAATTATCATCTAGATTCATCCAAAGTTAATGTTAAAGTATACCTATAATCTATATATTATGGAACCAGAGCTATTAACGCTATTCTAAAATAATAACATTGTAAATCTGTGTGACATGAAATTTAGTAAGTGGAATATAAGTTACATCTGAAAAGATCTAAGTAGATTTGGGGCCAATTATGTCATTGCAAATATTACAGACCTACAAAATCAACCACTGACTGAAGTGACAAAATTGGATACAGGAGGAGATTATGAAGCCACCTTTCTTTCTTTCTTTCTTTCTTTCTTTCTTTCTTTCTTTCTTTCTTTCTTCCTCTTTTTTGAAGGTAGGGGTCTTTTTCAATGCCAAAAGATCTTGCAACATTAACAAAAATAAGTGAAATGAAGGATTTTTTTAAATCAATTTAATCAGTTTAGTATAGGCTTTGTATTTCAAAAAGAAATCTTATAGACTAATTCTCCAAGATTCATTAGGACTGGGCTCTCCAATTATGCATATTTTTTACTGGATATTTTCTTTATTTATATTTCAAATGTTATCCCCTTTCCCTGTTTCCCTCCCTCCTAGAAAGACCCTATCACATCCTCCCTCCCCATGCTTCTATAACAGTGTTCCTCCACCCACCCACCCACTCCCATCTCCCCACCCTTGATTCCCCTACACTGGAGCATCTATCAAGCCTTCATAGGACCAAGGACCTCTTCTCCCATTGGTACATGACAAGGCCATCCTCTGCTACATATGTAACTGGAGCCATGTGTACTCCTTTGTTGATGGCTTAATCCCTGGGAGTTCTGGAGTATCTGGTTGGTTGATATTGTTGTTCTTCCTATGGGGTCGCAAACCCCTTCAACTACTTCAGCCCCTAACTCCTCTGTTATAATTGGTTGTTGTTTTCTGTCATCAAAGAATTCTACCAGGGAAGACACCAACTCAAGCTGAAATATTAGCTGAGCAAAAGGACACTAATGAGCACACAAACCTGGATGGGGAAAAGCCCAGAGTGCCTCAACCCTACACAGAGAATTATAGGCAACTGAGTAAAGCTGGGAGTTGAAAGGAAAGCCTTACCAAAGGAAGAGCAGCCAATTAGTTGTCCAGTGCCAAAAGGTCATCCCTGACAACATATGTACCAGAAGCACTATATACACTATGCACACTACATACACTATATATGCTATATACATATGTATTATACATATGTACAATACATATAGTATAAATACATACACATGCAGTAACAATTGAAAAGTGGTCCATCCATTTGAAAGAGAGTGAGCAAGCCTACAAGGAGTATTTGACAGTAAGAAAGGAAAAAAAGACTGTTGTAATTTTAAAAAATAAGAAAAAGAAGAAGAAAAAGAAAGAAATCTTTTTAGCTTAACAACAAATCCTTAAAATGCTACTTGACTTTAGCCACCTATGATGTTGTGGTGCTTAGATTAAATGACCCATGTAAGTCATCATCGCGCTTGACCTCTGGTCACATTGGACTTTCTGTCTTCTATCTCAGAGTGATCCCCTGTATTGTCACCTGAGATTCCTCACCTCATTTGCTCCTGCTTCTCTAGCCTCTGGTTCCCACTTGTTTTATGATTCCTTTTCCTTTTCCTCTGTGTAAACAGAAGGTTTTTCCCAAGGTTTCCACATTTGACCTCGTCTAACTCCACTTAACAGAGAGTAACTGTTCTGCCTTTGCCATGCCCCATTCAATCAATCACCAAGTTCTATTGATCCAAATTCTTCAGTGTTTCTTACCCCAGTGCCATTTCTTCAGCTGCTGCCCCTACTCTCCAGCTCAGGCATTAATCACTCCTACCTGCAGTATTCAATAGGCTCCTAACAGTTCTCTCTCTCTAGAATGTGGATCAGAGCCCAGGCCCTCAGACAGCTGTACCCACTAGCCATCTTAATAGCTCTGAGTCGTTATATATGAAAGGAATTCCTTTACTTCTCAACACACTTGCTCTAACGAAGTTCTTGCTGTTTTTATCTACCTTCTCAATTTATAAACCTCTTGAGAATAAAATTCATATTTTACTGCTCTACATCCCCATTATCTTGCCTGCTATTTTCATAAATGTTTTCTAAATACTATTAGAAAACTTTCAGTGCTTTAGTGAATTAAAAACAAAAACAGGTTTTGCAATGCATTTTTGTTTTGATATTTTTAGGTTTGGTATTCTTAGAGGACCTCAGAATCTATCAATCAGGTAACACTTCTATCATATTCAGAAGATAACTATGGATTCCTATGCCAACATTAAACTTTATTCAACAGTGCTATGTAAGTCTAAGGTATCGTGAAGGATGTCATTAAAGAAGACATAACATTCCATGCATTTTTATTCTGTAAAAGTAACTGGTTAATTGACTAGGCTGAATTTATCTGATGATTTTTTTTAAATTAGTCTTAAAATTCATATTTGTAAACCAGTAAGAAAAGAGGATGGATTGCTTCTTGTAGATAGTATAAAGAAATTAGTGAACGCGTTAAACGAATTTAACAAGTGTGAATAAATTAAGTTAAAATTGTTCTAGAAAAACTACTAAGAAACTTAACATACTATCACTAGATAAGATGGTCTTTTACTGTCTTTATTAATTGTGTTAATATTATACAACTAACTAGGTGCACAGGTGTGTTGAGCTTGATCATATTGAGCATATACTTGAAAATACTTTAGACTTTGAGGAATTATGATAATGTTACATTTATAATCACTGTGAAAATATGGTTAGAATGTCAGATGGTCTGCCAACATCTCTTCCATGAAAGAATGAAACAGGGAGTTGGAGAAATGAAAGCACCCGTTGTTTAATGTTCTCCTGTCCTCTTTAAGAATTACTGTTTGTGCAGCCTGTAATCTGACCTCAAGGTGAGATAACTCCCTGTCACCACACAATCAAAGCAAAGAGTCACCTTCTAGTCTCGCCATGTTTCCTATCACTGGGGAACATCTGGACACTCAGGAGCACTGGCATCCTACAGGGTAACAATCAGGGCAGAGAGCAGAGTATCCTCGGTCTGAGTCTCCACATCAAGCGTTCTAACTCTCCATCGAATCCTTGGATTTATTTGTCTAGATAGCTACTAGATTCAGTAGTTATTCCTTCGATTTTTCTTCATTTTCAAGAATTTCTTAATTTGCTCTTTCAAAAACTGGACTTATGTCATATCCATTTTATGCAAGCACTGTGTCACATGCACAGGGTGCAGGGGATACAAGAGGAGGAGAGCAAGTAATGCTCTTGCTTTTTCAAATTTTATAGATTTTGTTTGAAGAAGACAAAGATTGTTGAATGGCTCACTAGATAAGATGGTCTTTTATTGTCTTTTTTAATTGTGTTAAATATTATACAACTAACTAGGTGCGCAGGTGTGTTCTTTGATAAAGAAAAAATATATAGGGTGATGCAGACAGATGACAGACAAGAAAGAACTTCTTTGCTTCATTCCATTTTCTCTCCTAGCTCTTTTTACTGTTTCTCTGCACTCACTCCCAAGCCAAAGCTTTCTCAAACACCTCAAGGCTCTGCATAGGACAGATGAGTCCATTTAGCCACCTTTGAGATCTGTCATGAGAATATCTGTCTTGTTCACAGGTATTGCTCAGATATGTCTAAATATTTTTAATATTGATATATATGTTTTCATTATGATTATATCTTCAATGTGTGCAATAATCATAGAGGGATAACACCAGAAGCTTGTTATTGATGTTATAAATATGACAAAAGAGATATTGGGGCCATTAAATGGCCTTACAGTGGACTGTTGGATCTAATTCAAATTCTAAAGCTATAATGGAATTGTACTAAGGATACGGAGAAATAAACATTTAGTTTAGACTCGTTTTGTGAGAATTTGTGACCAGAGCTAGATAGAAAAGAAAAGGAAGAATTATTTTTAAAATTCCCTGGTTTTTCCAAAGGGCAATAATAAAGTTGTCTGTGGAGGGTAATTAATTACCAGGCACTAAAGTGGCCCAGCACTCACTTGCACTACCACATTTCTATGCCACAGTAAGGTTCAGTCACATCAGCAAGATGTTTAAAGTATTAAACCAGTGTCCACTGTGGAAAACATGAAGCTGACCAGTTTTGCATATGAAACAAATTCTCTATAAATATTAATTTGACAACTGTCAGCTCCACATACTCAGAGTCAGTGTTACGTAAACTGCCAACCGTCAGGCAGGTTGGAGATGGGGTGGATATACTCCGGGGAACCCATCTCACCCACTCTGCCCCACAATGTTTTTGAAGGAAGAGCTGAGAGAGTCAAGGGCAAAGTAATGAGAACCGAAGAATTTATAGCTCTTCCAAGCTCAGGATTATACTACTGAAGAGCAGAGGCATCCTCAGCCTGAAGAGTCCACTTTGCTAACACAAATCCAGGCACCAGGATTGACTTTGCCAGTAAGGACAAAACCAAGTAGCAGGTTTAAATTTAGAGCACAGATATTTTTCCCACATAGTTATGTATAACTATGGGTAAGTCATTCTCTCCAAGTACCAGGATTTTCCCAAACTTTTTGAAACTTTAGCCAGATACATACTCACAAAGCGACACATTCAGGGAGCTGAGCTATGCCTGCCTCTGCCGTGGCTCGGATTCTCTATTTGACTTTGTGCCAGTTAAAGTCTCCCTGATGAAACACCTGCCGTGTGTGTCCTTGGGTCCTTGATCTAGGCCCACCGCAGCTTCTTAGCCCCTGGCAAGTGGCTAGGTCAGTTTTTAGCTGGAACCCCATTCCCTCTGGCTAGGCACTGTTCTTTCAATGACTCATGCTGGTCCCACCCACAGGAGGCTGTCAAAGCCACAGACACAAGTAGCTACTTCTAGCTTTAAAAAAAAAAAAAAAAAAAAAAAAAAAAAAAACATAAGCATGTACATAGTGAATATTTTCTGTACAACCTTAACCTGAATGTGCAGCTCTACTTGATCCATTCTTGGGTCAGCGGGAGACCTTTACAGCAGAAAGGCTTAAGACCCCCCTGTCTTCTTTCTAGAGAGTCTTTCTGCCAAGGTCAACAATATCTTACTAGACTGGATCATCTGGTTTTCCCCACCAAGTCCTGATGAAGGTTTTCTACCTCAATATCATGAAATACCCAAGGAGATATCCTACAATACTTAACTTATCTGTGTGCATCCTACATAACAAGGTTGTACTGAAATACTGAATCTTATTTGCCAAAGAATTGTGAGGCTGTGTTACTATTAATCGTGGCAGGCTGGTAATAAAAACACAGCACCCTCAGCAAATATAGCTTGCTAAGGCTTATACTGGGTTAGGAAGCTCTGTACTGTCCACACCACTGTTACTTTTCTGTATGAGTGGCTATTTGCAAAGCTTATTTACAATGTGAGCAAATCAATAAATGGGAAGATATACAGCTGCAGAGATGCTTTGAGAATTGCCATGCAGGCACTGTTCTCAAGTGCTGGGCACCATAAATTCTCAGAAGATCAAGTGTAGAGCACAGGAAGTGCCACGCACACTCGTCTACGCCAGTCACGTCTGCAGTATCGGGGCGTAAAAACCTAATCAAGGACAAGAGGCGTTATGGCCCCAAAAGGGAGCTTGTGCCTCCTGGATGTTCCGACAGTCGCTGGCATCTCCTAACTCAGACGTGCTCCAGATCAGTCCTTCCAATCGTCAACACGCCCTCATATTTAGGCATAAAGGTACCCCAAGAAATGATTGTTTATGGCTAAGATTGGGCTTGTTTCCTGGCCAGCACAATGTCTCCAATATATCCTAATTCAATTCCAAGCCGTCCTTAGCTTGGAATTTCTCTCTAGGAATCTGCCTGTCAGCCAGGTTTTGTCCTCAGAGTTAACAACAGAGGTCAAGCTCATTCCTCATTCCTTAGGGCAGCCCCACAATAGTCAGAACTGTTTTACATACTAGAAACTCAAGGCCATTAGCTAGAACTGTTAGGTCAGAACTTCCAGGTGCTTCCCTTCAGCGAGACCCAGAGAATTAGCAGGAAATGCCAGGTCGGACTCTCTAGTCCTTGCCTCCAGCAGAATCAGAGAATTAGCATAGGAATACCAAAATAGCCCCAGCAGGGAGGGCTCAACTGCTCTTCCTCCTGCTTCACACCTGGCTACCTGATTCTACTGACCTTGTGTGGTGGTCACCTGCCTACATGACCTCAGCCTTGTGCCCCTTGCTATAACTCCCGCCCATCTACATGACTCTTGTCATTCGCCCTGTTTCCTGTATGCCATATAAGCCTGCTTCTCACTTTGTGCTCTCTCTCGGACTCTCTCTTGGATGGGGACTCGAACTGGAACTTAGATGAACTAGGACCTAGATTTATGCAATCCACAGTCCCCGGGGCCCAGAACGCTTGGGCCCGGGGGATGCAGTGCCTATCCAGAAGAGATGGCTGCTGCTTTAGACTCAGTGTGTTTCAGGTGGCCTCAGATGTACCTCAACAGCTAAGCTGCCAGATTTATCATCTCTCTTTTCCAATGACTGTAAAAGTCTGATGCCATTTCTAAGAAATACATTCAGATCCTGTGCTTCATGTGTCGTCTCTGCCATCATTTCTTTGCCTACACCTCGTCGACCTGACTAGGACCCCCGTTTCTCCCACGGGTTGAGGGAGGCCCAGATCGGCCAGCCTGCGGCAAGGAAGCAGTGGGCCATTTTCTTTATTTCCATCCCTTTCTGCCACAATTCTACAATCAAAATAGGAAAGGGTGAACAGCAGCTGCCAAGGAAAGGTCTGTGACTAGCTGTGTCAGAATACACATGACCTCAGACAAAGCCCATCACAGTCCCAGCTGCTTTCCATAGCTTATTGTGTTTTTGAAAGACAACAAATGTATAATATTCTATAATCATCAAGTATCAATAAAAAGAATATATACATTTGTTAGATAAAATTGCATCACTTGGGATGTAAGAAAGTATATATAAAGTAATATCATAAATAAAGTACAGTTCTTGAATATTTTTTATGTTAATGCTAGATATACAATGGGCATGTTTGATATTAGTTTCTGATATTGTGAGTTCTCCAAGTATATGAGAATTCCAGTATAGCATGTACATAAAACTATTCACAATCTTTCTCACTTTCTTACAAATACAAAACAAACAAACAACAAAAGAAAAATTAGTTGTCTTTGTTATTATTAGCTTTGAGACAGAATTTCTCCTGTAGCCAAGGATAGCCTCAAACTCCTGTTCCTCCTGCCCCAATCTCATGAAGGCTAGGCTTACAAATTCCACTCCACACCAGATTTAAGAATGTAATTTCTGAGTACCATTTTGTGTATGTGTATTGAGAGGGTTTTCAATACCAGTTGTTTGACAGGCATCTTGAGGCACACAGAGAAGCTAAGCAATTGGAAGGCCTTGCTAGGTCAAATCCTTCCATGGGCTACAGAGTGAATTCAAG
>JADRCD010224747.1:38783-43379 GCA_019843815.1 Montemys delectorum | reverse complement strand
TTCTCTGCCCAACACTTCCTGACATCCAGCAAAGGCTGTGCTTGCTGTACCAACTAGTAAAACAGACTGAGGGGATTAATTTCCTGAGAAAAGGAAAGTTCCAGAAAGAGACCAGAGGGGAGACAGTCCTTGGCTCCCCCTGGTGTCCCTCAGAAGTAAAACAACGACAAGCGGCGAGGGGCTGGGGGGGGGTGGGGGGGTAACCAGATGATGTTTCAGTGTTGAGAGAGTAAAGTAGGTCTCCACTGTGGGGAGAGGCATGTTGGCTGCCTGTGGATAAGTGCTCTGGATGAGTGGAGCTGTCCATGTACCATGAGATGTTGGCAGTCTCCTGCCTCCGCTAAGGCAGACTCCTGGACTATGTAAATCATAATTTATAGCTTTTATATTTTATGACAGCCTCTTAGAGGGCTTTTGTTTCATCGTGTCATTAATGATGTGTCTCTTCTAAACTTTGCTTTAACTGCTAGAAAATCTGAAGGGCAAACTACTCATAGTTTAGCTCCCACATGATTTTCTCCTTTGCCTGCTTCAAGCTCTCCGTGTTCTGTGACTGCAGCAGGTTTTGTTTTGTTTTGTTTTGTTTTGTTTTCAGTAAATCCAGACACTGACCAAACATAAAAGGCTATTTCTTCTTGTATTGGTTTGAATAGGAATGGCCCCTCATAGATTCACAGACTTGAATGCTTGCTCATTAGGGAGTGGTCCTGTCAGGAGGTCTGTCCTCATTGAGGTAGGTGGGGCTTTGTGGAAGGAGGTATATCACCCACTCACAATGCTCAAGTCACCCACCTTACCTCCAACTGTCCCTCCCCTTCTTATCATCATATCCCAGATCTGGCAGAGGCCCCTGCCAGACCACAAGTCATAGTGACCTCCAGAAGATCAGGCAGGCCACCCACCAGCGGACATCCTCCCATCTCTGGGTGCCCGCTCACCCTGTCCCAAGTCTCTGCTTCCCCTCTTTGTTACTGTGTTCCAGCCCTTCAACTCCACAGACATCCCCCACTCAACCAGAGACCACAAGAACTCTAGGTAGGCCGCTGCCCAGGGAACCGCCCTCATCCTCTTGGGTCCCTCCCACACCTATCCCCAATTCTCCCACCCATCCTCACTGCTGTGTCCCAACCCCCAACTCAGGCAGAGGCCACCAACTCGGCTGGGGACCCTCTGCTTAACCAGAGGCCACTCGGCCAGAAGACCAAAGAGGGAACAGAAAACAAGGAACAAAACACCCATCCAACAAAGACAAAGGCAGAAGTCAGTACCTAGTCCTATTCTCATCCCAAACCCTGATGCTCAGACACCACGTCAGAGCACAATCAATGACCACCAAGGGACTGTATCACCCCCAGAGCCCAGCTAGCCTACTCCAGGAAACCCTGAATAGTCTAACACAGCCCAAGTACAAGAAAAAGACCTTAGGCCCTAACTAAGAAACCCACCATCCACAAGCATGTAAGAATCATGTGAGTAGTTGCCATTTCTCCCTCCCCAGCACATCCTCATGGGGAGAAATCAGGGGTTGTATCTGGAGTCTCATGCCCTCTCCAGCTCGCCTCCTATGTTAGTCAGCTCTCTGCGATGGAGATAGCAACTTTTAAAGAAAAAAGTTTGTTCTGATCCATAGTTTTAAAGGATCCAGTGAAGGTAAGCAAAGCACACTGAATTTTGTGACCTAACAAAATTATCCACCAGAAAGCAAGAAGAACAGAAAGGAAGAGGCTAGGACCCCTATGTCTCCTTCAAGGTCACATGTACAGTTAACTACAACTTTCTGTCACTGTACAACCTCTTTGTGGTCACCTCAAAACTCCCACTGTGTGTCCCCTCTTCACAGTTCCATCACCTCCCAAGAGCACCGTGCTGGGGAGCTAGCTATTAACACTCAAGCCTTTAGAGGACATTTGGTACCCAAACCACAGCATCCCAAGTCCCAGCTTTGTTTTACATCCACATGTCTACAAACAAGCCACGCTACAGAGACAATCTTTCTGTTCACTCAGCTAAGACTGCCCCTCTCCTGTTCACCTCCCAGTGAGCACTGACAGCCTTCTCTTCTACGAGACTATAATCATGGAACCAGAATCTATGCCTAGCTTATCTTTGTTTCCCCAGAACATAGCAAAACTCGTTCTTCTTAAATATTTTTATTTTACTTCATTTTATTTATTTTGTCTGTTTGTTTGTTTGTTTGTTTGTGGCAGGTTCTCACTATGTAGCCCTGGCTATCCTGGAACTCTCTGTAGAGAGTCTAGAGAGTGGCTGGCCTTGAACTCAAGAGATCCACGTGCCTCTGCCTCCTGAGTGCTGGGATTAAAGGCGTGCTCCATTATACCCAGATTAAACTTTTATTTTTGAAGTAGGAAATCTGAAATGCTGATGTCAGGGAACTGTTATAGACAGTACCACAATGTTAGGAGAACAACAGTTTTCTCAAACCCAGCTGAGCAGATTTATAATCACACACCCTACCCACAATTTGATTTAGAAAAGCATACATCTCTAACATATCTTTAATATAATTCACATTTGATTTTCTTCTGAATACACTTAAGGAAGAAATGAACTGAAACCTTTATTTCAATAATAACAGAACAGCTGAATAGTTGCCTTCAGTGATAGGCTTTTATGACATTGAACGTAATGAATGTGAGGAAAATCTAGTGTTTGAGTTATTTAGGCCTTTTTTCTCAAACAACAGCTTTAAAGAACATGGGGGTTGGGGGGAGACAAAGACTACAGGCCCAGAACCTACTTTACAGTAGAAAATTGAATATTATAAATGATTATGATACATCATAATTAGGAAAGCCATGCAATGACTGGATTTGGGGAATGAAAAAATACTAATGTATTATTTCCAAGTAAGCTGAGCTTTTACGGTCAATAGACCTGTACAGTGGCCTCCAAATATCCCATTGGGAAACCAGTGAGGCTAGGGTTGTAGCTAAGGAGTACAGTTATATGCTTAGCATGTGAAAGGCCCTGGGTTTGGTGCCAGACATCAAACAAATAAACAAATAAGCAGAAGACATGCCAGCAAGAAAGATTGCTTCTTTGCCAAGTACTGCGCTCTGCACAGCCACAGAGGACCCGAGTCCAAAAAAAATTCCTCCATATTTGTTCAGGATTTTTCAGCTCATTCCCTTAACAAGGTATAGTGTACACCTTAGCGTCCCAGGTCTGATGGGCTGTCCGGTACCTAACCCGGAGGGTAAAAATGGATGCAGTGGAGGGTGCTCCCATGTGTGACTCATCCACCAAACTGAGCAGTGCCCTGGTTTTCTTAGCTCTCAATCCCCACTGCTTTTTATGCTGCCAAGGCACAGGGAAATTAATATAATTGGGGGAGATAATTCCTCCCTGCTAAGAGCCATGCTATGGAAAACTCAGCCTTCGCTATTCATGGATTTATTTTATCTCAGAGGACAGCATCTACAGGTGATGGAAAATGAGCTTCTATGTTTCTCATTAGAGGTTTACTACAGGGCCCCCTTCTGCCAAGTGCAGATGTCTCTGCTCAGGAGACATGGGCAAAAGTTTCCTGCAGACATGGGCAGTCCCAGAGCGGGGTACGTCTGTCTGTCACGGAGGAGTTGCTTTCTGATACATCTATAGCTCTGCATTGATCTGGGCAGAATCCACTCAGGAATGTTTCACACCCACACCAGGAACCTGGGTCCTGCCTTTCTCATTTAAATTTCAATCCACTGACAGATGTGTAAAGTGTGAAGCAGCTAGACAGGTCCTGTCAACTGTGTGTACGCACCAGAACACAAATTACCCAGAAGGGCACATTCTTCAAGCTGAGATCAGCATTAGTTGAAACTTAGGATAACAATCCCCTCCAGACTTTCTTGAAACACATGCTGCCACATGACTTGGCTTTTGTGGATGCAGCCTGTTGAGGAGTCCGTCCTCTCCCTAAGGGGTACCCCATAAGAGAGTTCTGGAAAACACTGTAAAAGAACTGTCTGGACAGAGCACAAACACCACCATGCTATTAAGTATCGGCTCCTCTGTCCAATGAGTCTGTGTCTGCAACCCTTGCCATAGAGATGATCCAGCTCAGCGGGCCATCTTGTTTTACCTTTAGAGCTAGGAAGCAAACTCAAAGCTGAGCATCTGGGGTTTATGCTACGGCAGGCTCTAAAACACGTACTCCTGAAGCTACAGGCACTCTGTATTCATGGCAGAGAAGGGTACCCCTCCAATACTGGCAGAGGGCCAAGATACTGCAGCTGCTTTATCACATGTACAAGGCATTTATTATTAGTTCGTCTGGAAGATCCATGGCATTCTGTTAGAACAAACCTATAATTAAAGGAATAATCATGGATTAATCCAGCCAGTCAAAATATGTCTAAACTGTACCATGTGAATGATACTTCCAAAAAACAAACAAACAAAAAAAACAGAAGAGTATTTTTTTTTGACAGATTGACCCTATTAACTATCTGGTTTTCCTGCATATAAAACATAGAACACATTTCCTATGAGTTTAAAATATAAGATATTTTATCTTTCTCTGTCCTATTATCATAGCCTTATATTCAAAACCACAAACAATTATAAAAACGCTGAAAATCAGTT
>JADRCD010224747.1:21283-36283 GCA_019843815.1 Montemys delectorum | reverse complement strand
AGAATACAGCTAAGTACAGTGATCACAAAGAGATTTTTGTCTCAACACCTAGCTCTCATCAATTCAAACAGCTGGCAACGGACAAGTCTGGGTGCTGGGAAGCTCTGATTGGCAGAATGACTGCAATATGCTAGGATGTCGTGTCATATCAGTGCCTTATATTTATTCTCATTTAAAATAAGTATCCAATAGTCAAGTCTTGTTGGCTCAGGTATTCGATGTATAGTTTTGAAGGTCTCGCCAAGAGTGCACCAGTGAGCCAATGTCTATACTCAAAGACTATCATTATTACCAGGAGCAACATGCTGAACCTGGAAGAGGAAAATTTCTGTTAGTTGCCACTGTACCACTGTAGAATTTTTAAACCTATATTTACTTTTATGATAGTCTGAACATTAGCCTGGAAAGTCTCATTGGTACAAAAATATATCTGTGTCTGTGCATGCTCATGAGAGTGCATGTATCATGGGAGCATTGCACGGATGCATGTGAGTGTGTGCATGTGCACAGATGTGTCTGCATACACACAGATGCCAGAGGTCAACACCAGGTATCTTCCTTGCTCTCTCTCTCTGCCTGATTTCTTGAAACAGACACTTTCACTACAGCAGTTGAGTCTGGCCAGGGAGCGGCAAGGATCCTCTGGTCTCTGCCTACGCAGACAGCAGCAGGATTACGTGTGCAGACTGTCCGGCCTGGCACTTTCCATGGGTGCCGGGGATCAAAGCACAAGCCTTCATGTTGGCATGGCAAGCGAGTTACCAATTGAGCCTCCCTCTCCCAGTATTTTATATGTAAATAAGATGGCCTCACAACTGCATGTCTTTGAAATGCTTGGATAAGAATTAAGCCTTGACTCTGCTGCAACCTACTCAGCTTGTCAAAACTTTGGTTAAGTATAAAAAGTAGATAGACTGAGTAAGTAAAACTTTATACCAGTGTCTGGATTAACTATTGCCTTAAAAGGGGCAACTTATTTCATCTAGAAAATAGAGTTAAGGAATTGCAATCTGTGAAGTTGCCTTTTCAAGATTACTCTTGTTTCACATGTGTCTAATTGAGGTCCACTCCTTTATCATTGTATCTGAAACTCTATAGATGCAGCACTGCTCTGCACATGAGTCACAGGAAAGCTATTCCCAGTTTGTAGCCAATTCTCCAGAGAAGCAAAGGAAAAAAGAAACAATTGCCTTTTAAGGAAATCAAGCCTGTTCCGAGTGATAAGCCTATTTTCTTTTCCAGTTCAGCTGAATCTCAACAACCAAAGAAAGGAGATCGCTGGACAATTCATTACCTGCTAAGTGAGCCACTCTTCGAAACACATCTGCAGGTCTGTTTAAAGTTGCTCTATACCATAAACTATTATATATAAACAGACAGTATACATACACATATCCAGGCTCATGTGAGATGTTAGGTTAAAAGCACAGGGGTTTTGCAAACAGACATCGAAGTACAGTTTGGAACTACAGGTTGGCTATTTTGCCTGGGATTTATATTGCAAAGGATTTATATAAGCAATTGAATGAGCCAAGCCTGTCTGTGGACCTGTAATCGCAGCCACTCTGGAGATTAAGGTATGAGTATGGTAAACTCAAGGCCTGCCTGACCTATGGAATGAGCTCAGGTCTGTTTAAACAACGTACTGAAAACTTGTCTCAAAACACAAAGCAAAACGTGAGTGGAGGCTATAGCTTAGCGGCAGAGTGCCTGCTGTGTGAGGCTCTCATAGCATGGACACACGCATGCACGGAAAAACCCTGTTGAATACTTACTTAAATGTGGAAAGCGAACAGTTTTCATTCTCATGTGTCATTCTTCACATATTTTGTAACTATTTTATTCTCTCTACATTATAGCAAAAGTTTCTACAGGTAAACTGTCTGTAAGAATGTACTATAGAAATGATCCCTGACCCAATGAGATACACCTTGACAAAGGATGGGACAACATCAATGACATGTCTCCAGCACACAAAATCATCTGGGCAGTCTGAGTGGCATACTACTGTGTAGACGCTGTACATATAAGCACATAGAACTGCAAATGTAGTAAGTTTGACTATATTAAAATTATTTTTCACCCAAAGAAACTTTAAGCAGCATAAAAATTTAGGGTATAAAGCTGAGAGGTCATTTAATATGATAATTTAATATGAAGAATGACAATATAAATAATCAAATATGAACCGACAAAGTTCCATATGATGAATACATAAAGCATTTGTATTAACCAACAAGAACACAAATAGGAACCTTAGAGGTAGGAAGAACCAATCCACAGCAATCACAGACAGCCAATAAAAATATGCAGGACCATTCTACTTCCCCAGTGGTCATAGAAATACAAATCAAGACCACAGTGAGGACAGCTGGGCATTCAGCAGAATGATATAAAGAAATTCATAATAGCATCTGGTATCAGGAGGCCTGAGTCCCTTCTACATTACTGGAAGAAATGTCAAAATCATACATCATTTTTTTTCCCTAGATCTAGACTTCAAACACATGCCCTAGTCATTCCTTTTCTAGGCATACAACTAAATTAAGTTCTTGCCCATTCACAACAGTGAGTGTGCTCTAACGACTGTCCACAGGAACAAACACCTGGAGCAAACCAAATGCTTATCAGGAGGAGGTAAGTTAACTTCAGACTCTAAGTGGAATATGATGCATCAATTTTAGCTGCATACAGCAGGAGCTACAGCTTTTAGACAAACTCCAGTACTGTCTTAAGGAAATAAAGACAGGGTCTCCAGAGACACAGACAGCGTGAAACCCTTTAATAAACCTAAAACAACTAAGCTAGGACTCATTGTTTGTACTGCATAAATCTTCAGCAAAACCATGTAATAAGCAATGGTGAGCAAAATTCAGGGTCATATTACGTCAAGTGAGGAAGACAGGGTGATGTAAGGGGGTGAGGCAGTCATAATGATAGACACAGGGTGTTGTCTGAATTCTTTTTTTTTTTTTTTCAGTTTTTCTAGACAGGGTTTCTCTGTGTGGCCCTGGCTGTCCTGGAACTCACTCTGTAGACTAGGCTGACCTTGAACTCAGAAATCCGCCTGCCTCTGCTTCCCAAGTGCTGGGATTAAAGGTGTGCACTACCACTGCCCAGCCTGAGTTCTTATTACGGGACTGAGTTTGCATTTGTTTGGGATAGTATTAAAATAACAAGAAATACTCAATAAACCAGGGATCATAACATTTTTTAAATTCTGTGTTCTGTTGTCTAAAGTAAAATAATAATAATGATACTACTACTACTACTAATTTAGATAACTTAAAATTCAAGATCTGTTACTCAAATGCCTATAAGTAAACTTTCAGATGCTCAAACTATTCTTCATTTTTCTGCTCTTTATAGAAATTAATACAATATGTTTATCATGTAAAGAATACTTCCCAATACCAAGTTCTCATACTCTGTCTATGCTTTACCTTTATGTACTTTGGCTATTGTCTCTAACACTAAGCATTCTGTCAAGCATGTGCAGATGATCATAACTGGCTATTAAATAGCTCCTCTCCCATTCCCCACAGACAAATCAAATTGATTTTATGTGAAGTTATATCCTTCTCCTTTTCTTCTAATTGTTCCTCTTACATAATGGTTCAGTAAGTGCCACCCCCACCCCTTTGTCACTCAGGAAAAAGTCCCCAAACTACCGTCTTCTCTGCTCCCCTCCCTGCTGCCCACCTTTGATGCCCTTGCGGCTCTTCTGTGCCTCTTCCTGTCAGAGGACAGAGAACATCCTTGTCCCTGTTGGACGGACCTTTGGATTTGCCTTTGTCTTTGGATTTGCCACATAGCATTCTTAAATGCCTTTCTCCCAGTTCTGCCTCCCAGTCCACCCCCACATCCTCATCCACTGTCTTTAGCAGGCATCAGACAATGTCACATCCCCACTCGAAATTTTTAATAATTGTGGGGAAGGAGTTCTGAATGCATAAGACAGTGCCCTTGAGAGGAAGAGGCAGTGGTGTTTAAACCTTGGTTCCTCAGGACTTCTGAGTTGAGACACAAAAGGCAGTACTCTGACCCTCACCATGGCAATAGGATGGTGGCAAGACTTCCATCATGGTCCTCCTCACACGGAGCCTTTCTTATATGCTGCCATCATTTCCTCATGCAAACGATGGGAAATGAGCAGAGGCTTAGATGCTGGCCACCGGACACACCACTGATTAGTTACACATGTATACAGAATAACTGGACTGCTTCAGAGAGAGAGATTGACTTGTTCCTATGAGGCTTAGATAAGTTCAGGGTTTTTTTTAAATTATTTTTATTTTATCTGCATGCATGTGTGAGTGTCTGCATGTATATATGTGCATCATATGCGTGCTTGGTACCTAAGAGGCCAGAAGAAGGTGTCAGATCCTTTGGAACTAAAGTCACAGACAGTTAAACTATATGGGTGCTGGGAATAGAACCCAGGTCATCTGCAAGAACAGCAAGTACTATTAGCCACTGAGCCATCCCTCCACTCCCAGTTCCAGCTTTTATAAAAGAGGTCACCTTAGCTCCAGAACAAAAAAATTCTCTGGAAAGGGAAACCTTTTCAGAGCCCCTGACACTCGCCAACCGAGCCATTCTTCCTCCAGTCCTGTGCCTTGGCTGGTACTGTCCCCTAGCTTTGGAATATCTCTGTCCAACTTAGCCATCAGGGTCTTGTATGAATGATAACTCTTCACTGATCAGCAATGCTACCAAGCAGAATTAATTCCTTCTTGATTTGTGTTTTAGATTATATATGTCTTCTGTAATAACTTTATCCTCTTGTATCATGGTTATAAATCTACCTCTTGTGTAGATGTTTACATTCTAAAGAGCAAGACGCCTTTATTATTCTTCCTACATATCGTGGCACATGATGGAACAAGTCAATACATGTTTATAGAATGGAAACAATCACCAGAAGTGATGCCAAAAGCAGAGATCAGAAATCTGTGAACTGTGGCTGATTTACCCTGAAGCTGTTACAGTGGTTATGAATCCAACCTGGAAAATTACATGAAGCCAAAGCTAGGAACAGAACTCATAACCATGGGTTTTATGAAGTACTTTTCTTTCTAATGAGGATGCGTTTTATAACCACCAAGTTTTACTCTATGAACTAAATAGTGAACTAAATCTCTGCCTAATGTTCCAGAACTACCTGCTGGCTGCTCTCACCTTATACAGCTGATCATTTTATTAAGTGCGGTAGTCTGCATGCATTGGCTGGGCTAATAAGCCTTAATGGTAGATGTGTTCCATTTGACAGACAAATGAGAAGAAAAGTGGTTGGAATTCTAGAGAAGTCTTGAATATCTGTACCAGGGAGGGCTGGCTTGCTCCACATTTGACCAAAAACAGACCTTGAACCATTGAGCAGAAGTTAGAATAATAAAGATTACACCTAATATTGAAAAGACTTGTTTTGTCTTTGTGTCCTGGTGCCCAGTGTCGGTTTTATGATGTTTTGCAAAGGCGATAACTTAGTGCTGGGTGATGTCATTAAAAAGAGGAGGCTGCCAATCGTGGGTAGATTGCATCAAAGGACTATCTCTTTAAATGTCTAAATTGTCTTGCTCGTTGATCTCATTGAATTGGTTTTTTGTTTGTTTGTTTGATTGTTTGTTTTGTTTTGTTTGCTTTTGTCTTTTGAGACAAGGTGTCCTGTAGTCTAGGCCAGCCTCTAACTCCTTGCAAAGCTGAAGCTAGACTTAAACCCCTGGTCCTCCTGTCCTCTACCTCCCAAGTGCTGGGAATTCCAGGCGTGCATTGCCATACTTGGCCTTTCAAATTCCCACATTTTCTATGCTTTCTGTATCTTTCAATTATTGCCATTGGGCAATCAGTCTTATTTTGCACTCAGACTTAATCTTGTCTGAGGGCTTAACCTGTTAGTCCAGTCTATACCTCAAGGGTGATTTTTCTACTAAGTCAGTGTGCTCATTGTGATAGATCTAGATCTAGTCCAGAAGAAGGCAAAACTCTTGGGTAAAATGAGACTTGCAAACGAAATGATGTTTATTTCATACTACATCTCAGCTCTTACAATGAATGATCTCAAAAGCCTCTAAATACAAATGTCTCTTACTTAACTCTTTCTACTATGGTAAGGTGGCAAGACCTTCAGTTTTTATGCAAGCTGCATAGAAAGTACTGAAATTTCTTATGTTATCATAGGAAGATGCTATAAAACTTTACACATATATGAAGAAGACACTAATAAGGGAGAGAACTAAAGGATAGGCAGAACGAATGGATAGGTGGGATGAATGGATAGGCAGAAAGAATGGATAGGCGGGATGAATGGATAGGCATCAGAGAACAAACTGATGTTTGCATTGGAGTTCATAGAGGGAGAAGTGGGGAAGAGAAAAAGGTTGAGTCACTCTCAGACATACAAACACCTAGAGTCCAAAGGAACAGAGGTGCTTTTGACTGGTCCGTGCTAATCGATAACCAAGATTGACTGGTCCATACTAACAGATAACCAAGACATTGGTGCAGTTCTTGCAAAGGCGGCTCACAGTTTCATGATAATGGGTTCAGTTGGGGAATAAAATGATTTGAATCCACAGGTAGAGCAAATGTTCGCTTGCTTCAAAATCTTATCACATATTCATTAGTTTTGAGGGTTTTTTTGGAGGGGTGATGTTTTGGTTTTGTTTCATGGGTTTTTGCTATTTTCACATCATCCATACTTTAGTTAAACTGGTATCAAGCAGAAAAGATCTAAAGATGGAAAATAAACAGGAAAGCCCAGGGTAGACTCTCGATTGTCACTGAGGGTATTTTACATGCACCAATAAGCCATTAAATTAGACAGAGGTAAACCATATGCCCATACGCCCTAATATTAGGGATCTTACCATTTTCTTTGAGAGAAAAATTTAAAAAAAAAAAGGAAGCAAATTAACACTATATGATCTAGCACCAAATGCATGAACCTTGACGAGTGGGGCATGGTCAACCTTAGAAAATAACATACTTACTTTTTACATTTAAATTTTTCTTAGAGGTACATAGTATACGCTAGGCATAGCCCCTCACCTTTACTTCATTCCTCTTACCATACATTTTATCCCTACTGTTAGTCCCTTAGACAATTTTACTTCTACTTTTACCCAATATATGCATACATGATTTTATACGACTATATATAAAGTCTAGGAACCACATATGAGAGAAAACGTATTTGTCTTCTCAACAAAGCCGTAATTCATTAATGTGACTGTTTTGGCTGTACCCGCTTCTTGTAAACAACATGCCCCCCTTCTTATTTATGTCTGAGAAAGTTTCCATTGTGTCTATGCACATTCTCCTTATTCTTGTCTTAGTTGTGATTTGATTGCTGTGGAGAGTTTGGCGGTTCAGAGCATTGTCATCATGGTGGGAAACATGGCAGCACACAGGCAGACACGGTGCTGGAGAAGTAGGCAAGGGCTCTATACCCAGATCTGAAGGCAGCAGGAAGAGAGAGTGAGCCACTAGGCCTGGCTTAAGCATCTGAAACCTCAAAGCCCACCTCCCAGTGACTCGCTTCCTCCAACAAAGCCACATCTCCAATGCCACTCCCTATGAGTCTATGGGGGCCATTTTCTTTCCGCTCACCACAGTTCCTCTGTTGCTGGACATCTAGGCTGGCTCCATAACTTATAAGGCACTTATGTTTACTGAATGAAGGATTCATGAAAACAAACAGGTTTCAAGTAAACTTTAAAGGATAATGGAAAAGAAAAGGATTATTACAGAAGACAAAAGATGCTTATTGACGTGCTATACATGTTCCTTTAACCTAGCTAAAACTGAAGTATTGGATTGGGTTATATATACATTTATATGGTATGTATATACACACACATACACACACACACACACACACATACACACACACACACACACATATCTACCCACATGCTAAGATTTAAGTTCCTTGTCAAATGCCTATCTATGGTAGTTGCTTAAAATCATGAGTCACTAGTCCCTGAAAGTTACTTCTGCTGATTTGGAGCACAGTGTTCCAGCTTTCTTAGCTCTTTCCAGCAACTGACAGAAAATATCAATTGTGTATATCCAAATTATACATCCCATAAATGCCTACACCCAGTAAAAGGAGGAATTTCTGGCCATTCATCATCGTGAAGAGTAGAAGTCTGTGAAGCAGAACTAATGGAACTGTCCAGTGCCACATTCCTCCTCTGGAGATGTGCACAGGCATGTCACTAGAGGTAAAAGGCAAATTCAGGGCAAGATGGAAAAAGCAAAGCTTAAGGAGCTCACCTGTACACCTCACAGTTCTTCCTGACACCATCTTCTCCAGAGGACTTGATTCAAAAGAAATAACTGAGACAGTAGTATCAAGTGTGGCAGACAGAAGGGAGCAAGACACACCACATCTGGGCAATGTCCAGGATGAAGTGAGACAGGAAAATAGCAACCTGTGCTTCGCATAGAGTCTGGGTGAGTTTCAGCACCTCAAAATGGACAGGAGTGCTTCTAGCATTGGAGGGGAATTAATGATCTGTGGGTCACAGTAAGACAATTTCTGTAAATTAAAAACTGAATATGGGGTTAAAAAAGAAATTATGCTCACACCCCATCTGTCTTAAAAAACAGAGGGAGTCAAGAACATACTGTGAGCGTTCAGTCCTTGCAGCTATGGAATTGCCGTGTTGTCCCGTTTGTCATTAGTTTAGTTTAGAGCAGGGCATCATGCCCTGTACTCCTAGCATGTGGGCGGCCACACTGGGTTACAGACTAAGGCTCTGTCTCCTGATGTCATTAATGGGTTCAGATAGCCTTTGGTATATGGACTCCAACTTCTGCTGTGAGTCAGAGATAAAGATCCAGCCTGTGTTCTGGGAATGGCACAGATGACAGAGCAGGATCAGAGTGTCCTAAGGGCATCCATGCACCATGCCTCTGCCAGAATCAGAATCAGACCCGCTTACATGTCCAGTAGCCTTCCCAAGGATGGCTAACGACAGACATGACCCATAAGCCACCCTGCATATGCTATGATCTAGGTAGAAGACACATCATCTATGTATGAGAAGAAACATCCAGAGAAATCAGTCTCCACAGCGCTGACAATGCTGACAATCCGAGCATCTCCAAAAACAATTCTTACAACCTCTGTGGCTCCGGTCCCCCACACCTCTCAAGCTGTTCTTAAGCAAGACCTGGGAACTGGTATCATCCCATGTTCACATCCCATGGACACCTCACTTCTCCACATCCCCAAACATAGGAATTCCTATGGGGTTCAAAGCTTAGACATGCTTTGAAAACCTCTGCTCCCCTCAGGGACGGCCCCACCACTCAACTCCACTAAGGCCATGGCAATAGGGCCGATGTCCACACCTGTGTCAACACACATTCCCCCAGGTAGTTACAACCCTGAAAGGAGGGCTCGATCCCTCTCCCTCTCCGCCTCCCCCCCCCCCCCCCCCCGTCTCTGTCTCTGCTCACCTTCAGGCTGACTCTATACTCACAGCTGTCCCTTCTTTCTGCTTCATGTTATACCTGAGCCTTGCCCAATGCTGCAGCATAGGTGATTCTAAGGAGTTAGCCTTTGGGCCAGGCTGCTAGGCAGCCTAGGACCCTTTCCAATCACTCAGTACACTTAAATGTTATCTGCTCCCCGGTGCTTTCTGACTCTTTTGTTTCCTTGCATGTGCAAGGCTCTGGGTTCACCCTTTAGAGTTTGAAAAGGGGAGTTGGAAAGGTACTGTTACGACATTTGACCTGGGATGGTAATGAGCACCTATAAGCCCCCCCCCCCCCAAGCTTAGAAGGCTGAGGTCAGAGGTGACAAGCTCAAGACAGGGCTGGGCTACAGTCAAAAATCACTGTCTCAAAAACAAAAAAACAAAAAAACAAAAAAACAAAAAACAAAAAACAAAAAACAAAAACCAGAAAGACCTTAAGTGCAATCCTGCCAGCATGGAATGCAACCTAAAAGGACACTGCCCTCCTGTGCCGTTGCCAGGAGGTCACCACTGTGGCACCTCTGGCTGGCATGACTTTCATTTCCTCGCTGGCCTTTTCTGCACAGTTTGAATTATTTTTTACCATGACCATGTTGTTTTATTGAAATCCAAAAGTGAAAGCTATTTTCAAGTCTAGCTATTTTAAACATTAAAAAAAAATTTCTTTTGTTGCGGAGAGATACGGTTCGATTTAAAGGACCCCATTTCAGAGGTAGAAGAAGCCAGTGGCTCCCAGTGGCTCCCAGTGGCTCTCCTTGCGATCCTGACACACAGCAGATTCACAGGTCACTTATCTGAATTCCTTTCAAGGGCTAAGATATATCTAAGTAAGTGGGATCAAATATGTTCTTCTCTTTCCTGCACATGTGAGTGTTCCCCAGACTCGAACACCCAGGCTACTTGCAGAAAAAAAATTTTAAATTAAACTGTTTAACTACACTTAGCTATTTATTTATATGCGTGTAGCTGTGTGCTCTCCGTGGGGCATACATGGAGGCCAGAGGACTACTTGTGGGAGTCCCTGTACCTTGGAGGTTCCCAGGGATCAAATTCAGGTCCCTCGGGCTTAACCATAAGCTCTTTTACCTGCTTTGTAGCTGTCATAAAGGAAATAAATGTGACATAACCCGACTCCTTTGCCTCTTTGGGATTTCCAGCAGAGGGATGGGAAAAATTCTTAGCTGCAAATAATATGTGACCCAGAACATAAATAAAGAACTTAGATTTATGAAAATACCAACTGTGCTTAAAGCCATGAATTGCGAATGATTTTTAAGAAAAAGACCGATTAAATTTACATGTAATGGAGAATGATTTCATTATTTAGAAAATCAATAAAGAAATAATTTATTTTAAAATCATTTGTTTCAAAAAATACCTTCATTATTTCAAGCAGCTGCTAAAAGACGAAGCACTGGGGCACAAAGAGTTCAATAGTAATTCACTATCATTTTTATCATTAGAACAGTAAAATGTAGTGAAAATGTGTTCAATTGCTATAGCTTGAAGAGTTCTTGTTTTACATATATATATGTATGTCCTGGAAACTATGACTTGAAAAAAATGCACATAGGATTTCTATATAATACTATGTAAAGAATTAAACTTCCTAAAAAAAGTCTTTGTTAAATTAGGGAAAGTGCTGCCATACATGGACATTGCTTTCACCTCTTATCTTCTTGACTTAAAAATAGACTATAATCATAACGAACACTAAAATCATCTATCCTAAAGCTTTCATTTTATAAGTAGAGCAGTTGGGAGCCCGTTTATCTGACTGACATTGTGAAGAACAAAACCAAGCCAGACTCACTGTTCAACCAACGCTGGTGTGCGCGCATCTCCCTAAACCTTATGGACTCACATCATGCTACCACATGAGATCAAATCCAAACATGAACACCTACATACAAAGCACATGGGTAACTCTTTTAATTATCCTTTGAATCATAATGCACTGTCAAATTAAACTTAGTAACACTACCTTGGGTCGGCAAGATGGCTCAGCGGGTAAAGACACTGAAGCCCAAGCCTGACCACCTGAGTTCAAGGCCCAGCGACCACTTGGTGGAAGGAGAGACTTGACTCCTACAGAATACACACACACACACACACACACACACACACACACACACACACACACAAATAAACATGAATCGCTACCACACTTATCCTAAGATGAAAAGATATATTTATTCATTAGTTAATTTACTCCACACTTCAGCAATGTACGTAGCCTGCTGTAAGTTCCTGGCTGTGCATATAGGTGGCTCATATTAGTCATTCATGATGCCAAGAACTATGAAATGGCATAGTTCCTACTTTTAAAGAAAAGGACAACAGATATGTGGAAATGCACATCTTTTAAAGAGAACCACTAGTGAAAATCGCTAACAGCATTTCTGCCTGGAACTTCAGGTAAGTGTGCCATGGCCTGAAACCCATGATATTTGGAGGCCAACTTTAAGCTCCACCTTGTCAGTAAGGGTGTCCCTGTGCTCTCCTCTCTCTCTTCTCGACCACTGGCTCCAGTCCTGTAGCGCCTTCTCAGCTCACACTCATGCTTAGTGAAGAACTCGAACTCGAACTCATTTCTCATCCACAAAGCTCGGGTGATGTTTGTAAGTCCCTGGGCACCCTTTGGGTGTGTCCTTGTTTTTAAATTAGATGCAATTTCATATCTCATCAAATTAACCATCAGGATCTTTGGTAATCAGTTAGAATAATAAGGATCTGATTTTATACCAATTGTGTACACAGATAAATATCATTCTGGAAAGGAATACAAACAAAAGAACACGTTTGGGGGAAAAATAAGAAAGCTCACCCTGGAAGAAGGTAGCGGCTGAGACAGAAGGCGGCCGTGTGGATAACCACGAGAGAGGCCAGGGGACCCAAGAGAAGGAAGGGCCTCATAAACCTTAAAAAGAGTCTCTATACACTTCTGCAGAGTCACAGAGTAACTTGCTTACAATGTCGCAGACTAACTCCTCCTATACTCCAGCTGAAAGATCTGGGTGGCTGCCTTTCCCTGAAAAGCAATTAAGAGGAACTCTGCAGAATAGGTTAGATTCTGTCTCTCTGTCTCTCGCTCACTGTCTCTTTCTGTCTTTCTCTCTCTTCACACACCCATATACAGAGAGTGGGTTAGGGAGAAGAGGGAAAAAGACATACACATGCTATGTATTAACTTTGCATTTTGGCAACATAAATGTGATTTTTTTTTTTTTGTCACAGAAAAGAAGTAGACAGAATACTCAATCAAGAGTGAGAAGAGAGCAAGGGCAGTGGAGACAAAGAGACAATTTTCCCTTCACATTGTTAAAGGGATGCAGAGGACCTGAGTGACGTGGGATAATGAGGATGCTTTCCAGAGCCACGGCCATCACCGGAGGCCTAAATGGATTTGTGCATCTGCTCTCAGCCCCATGTCTGTGGTGCACAGGACCATGGTAACCTGGTCAACATGAAGCTATGGGGTCATTTTGTCAAGGGGAGGGGAGCGAGAGCACTGAGTTGGCTGGAGGATGATGTCTGGTTCCTGGATTGCCACTCTGCCAAGCACTGCTCCACTCTGCCCCGGGGCAAAACTGCTCAAATTTGCAACTCTTCATCTATTTGGTAGACAGACAGCCTACAGATTAGACCCAGAAACTCACCACTAGGATTCTACTTCCTGTATTACTAAAATGCCCCCTTACGTTTATAATCTACAGAAGTCACACGGAGCTCCATCCAGGAGAGAAAGGTTACGCTTTCATGGAATGAAAAATAACAATGGTAACCTCTGTGGTGTTCGTCTCTCACAGGTTTGGGGTTCACCTTAGTTTGATCTTGACTGGTGAAGATAAACGATCATTCTTTGAAAACCCAAAAGCACCAAAGAGTGTAATATATTGCCATCACTTAGGAAAGGCAACCTTATATAGCAATTGCTTCTAATGTCAGAGACAGGAGACAGGAAAAGGAGGGAGAAAGAAGGGTGTTCAGCAGCCTCTGCCAAGGGCGGGACACAGCCTTTTTTTTTTTTTTTGACTTCAGAGAACTGTCCTACGGTTATCAGGGACAATTCAACAACTCATTTATTTCCTTTCAGGGTGCCTAAGCATGTGAAATGATTTCATCTCTCCCTAATGAGACCCACGTGCTGTTTCCAACCAAAGAGCGATAGGGTGTCATGTTTTGAATAGGAATGGTTCCCATAGACTCATGTGTACAAATGCTTGGCCCCTAGGGAGTGGTACTATTAGGAGGTGTGGCCTTATGGCAGTAGGTATGGCCTCACTGGAGGAAGTTTGTGACCCTGGGGGTGGGATTTGTAGTCTCAGAAGCTCAAGTCAGTTCTTCTCCTGCTACCTGAAGATCAAGACGTAGACCTCTCAGCTCCGTCCTCCAGCACTATGTCTGACTGCATGCCGCCATGCTTCCCGCCATGATAATGCTGAACTAAACCTCTGAACTGCAAGCCGGACCCCCAAGGAAATATTTTCATTTATAGGAGTTGCTGTGGTCATGGTCGCTCATCACAGCAATAAAACCCTAAGACATGGGGCATCCCATAAAAAAGAAGCGACATTCTGGAATCATTACCACCATCTACCAGGAAGGGAACAAGGAGCGTAGCCTTCCCAACGCACCCCAGACTCAAAGCCTTCACTTCACAAAGTTGATTTTTTAAAAGTTCAAAACCACCAAGGTGATTAATAACAGCTTTTAAAAATCTTGACTGTTTCTTTAAGTAATTATCATGTATAATTTCTAACCCTATAAACAAGTCTTGTCAATACAGCTGTCACTATAGCCATCTCACAAGCGAGGAGATAGAGTCACACAGATAAAATCTACTTGCTCTAAATGCAGCTTGACAGTTATGTGCAGTCATTTACTAATGTATGAATAAGTAATAAATCAATTTTACGGTGGTATATCTTTTAAAATCCATACCGTTTTAAATGGCCCACTCATTTAACTTTATCTTGCCTTTAAAATATATAATTTTATAATGTATGGAAGCACACATTTAATCCCAGAGCTACAGAGGCAGAGACAAGGAGATCTCTGGGAGTTTAAGGCAAGCCTAGTCTACGTAGTGAGTTCCAATCAAGCCTGGGCTAGACTGTATAATTTTGGAGACTTGTAAAATAGTTCTGTGGATAAAGCCATTGTTAAGGTGTGAAGTCTTGAGTTTGGATCCCCAGAAGCCATATAAAAGTTCAACAAAGAAGTGCACATCTATAATCCCCAAATGGCTACTGAAAGATGGGAGGTAGAGACAGAAGAGTTCCCAAAAGTTTGTGGTCTAATGAGCCTGGCATACACAGTGGAAAACAACAAGAGACACAGACCTAAGGTTGTCCTCTGACCTCCACACACATGTTGTGGGACACAAATACCCATCAATATATATATACACACACACACACATACACACACATATAAATATGTATATATGTATGGTATATTGTCGTGCGCGCAGGACAGACACACAGACGACAGCCAAGATCCTTCT
>JADRCD010224745.1:61943-79271 GCA_019843815.1 Montemys delectorum | reverse complement strand
TATCATATATCATATATTTATTATATATAATTATAATATTATATTATTATATATTATAATTATATTATATATTATATATTTATTATATATTCTATATATTAAAACCTGCCAGACTACACCCCCTTACACTGAATCAACACACACACACACACACACACACACACACAGCAGCCAGCTAAACTGCACCCTTTATATAGACTCAATACAAAGACAGAGAAAGAGAGAGAGAGAGAGAGAGAGAGAGAGAGAGAGAGAGAACGAGCGCTCACTGTTTGGATCAAAAATGAGCCATTGGAGCCACTATGCTGCTAATGCTCCACTCACTGGCCAATTAGATCTTCTCTTTCCAAGAATTTGTATAAGGAGAAGAACGCACTGTGGCGAAGCCTAAGGTAATCTTTTCAGTCTGGACTTTCATTGGGTCAGTTAGGGGATAGAACAGGAGTCAGTGGAGGGTAGGGGGTTCCATGGTTCTGTCCTGGTATGCTTACAGTGCAGGGGGAGGGGAGGGTCCACTTTGCTCTGCAAAGTTCAGAAGCGCTGCCCCCTGCTCGGGGCTTCCCCAAGAGCAATGCTCTTTGAAGCCTGCTGTGCTGCGGCAGTACCCTCTTTTAACTGAGCTAGCTTGAGTAAATCTCTTTCCTTACCAAAGATCTGAGACTTCAGCATAAATAAACACAGATAAGAGAAGCGTTTTCTCAAGCCTGTGCTGTTGCTTTGCCATTGATGAGCAGTGTTCCCAAACATATTCCCACCTGGCTGTCCCCTCAGGAACTTCAATTTCAACATGCAGAAAACAAAGGCCCACATGCACACCCCCAGCATGCTCCTTGTCCCCTCTCTCCAGCCTCATTGAATGCCATAGTCCCTCTCATTGCTTAACCTAGGACTATCCTTGACTTTTCTTCTTCTTCGATTTCTTATCCAACCATCACAAGCCCTCTCAAATCCCATCCCGAGCGGCCCACCCCTTTGCCCACCTCTACTCTGTTGTAGTCTGGGCTTCATAGGCTTTGTCTGTCTCATAGTGCCTCTCTGGCTGGCTCCCTCCACCCTCTCTCGTTCTTCTCTAACAACCAGATGGACCACCTAACACTCCAGTCTTGTTGGTGTACACACACACACACACACACACACACACACACATACACACACACACACTCACACGGCATTTACCACCCTTTGCCTTTTAAGGTAAAATCAAAACTCATGGACACGACTTACAGGGCCCAGCTCATCATAACCTCCCTAACCCTGTCTCTCAAGATCCTGCCTACGATCTGCCAAAGCTGAAGCTCTTTCAGTTCCTCAAAACTGTCATGCTTCTATGCCCAAAGGAGCCGTGTGTGCTTCGTACCCCCTCTTCTGATGAACCCTTCCTCTTTCTCCATGCCACAGCTTAGATTCCATCCTCCAAGAAGCTTACGTTGCCCAAATATACATTCCTGAACCTTCGGTAGACAACCACCCGGGCCACTGGCAGACCTTCACTATAATTAATTATATTCACTGTTGATCCTTCTTGGGGGGAAAACTGCCAGCAGGTATGCATTGCTTGGTGATACCCCAATGCCGAAGGGTGTTGCCTGCTTAAGGGTCCCTGAAGAAATGAAGAAGCCTTGTATCATGGCTTTGTCCTCATGGTCAGGAATATAGAGACACTGTAATAAATCAGCTCCTCTAACGACTTCATTGCTGCTTCGATGCTTACAGATATGGAGTGAGATGCTCAGGCTTGGCAGCCAGTGCCCATACCGGCTGAGCCATCTTACCAGCCCTGTGGGTGCTTTTCAACAGTCAATCCGAGCTGGGAGTACTGCAATGGAGACAGCTCATCACTGACTTCCGAGGGCCCTGGGAAGGAAATCTCTGCCACCCAGCAAGGAGCCAGAGGCTCTGAAGTAAATAGAATGCTGGCAGAGCAGCCAATGTGGAGTTACTGCTAGGGTCCTTTCCTAAGCCCAACAGCAGGCTAGGGCTGCTACACCTCCATTTAAAGAAGGCAAGAACACAGCCCAGGTTCCTTTTCTCCCCACGGTTCCATTTAACATTCTTTCATTTCTTTCTCTTGCCCATATTCTAATCAACGGCAAGAATACCCTGTCCATGAAGAACCCAGTTTAGGAAGAGAAAGATTGTGAAAGGGAGAAGGGAGGTAAGATCTCCCCCAAGGAAGTAAGTGATTCGGTGTTCACGGGAAATAACCACATATTCAGCTCCCTGAATGCCAGACAGATAAGAAGACCAGGGATCGTGATGGCAAGATACCCCAGGAGCCCTGGAGTAAAGATGGAACAGATTTGGCAGTAGAAGAAAATGCCAAGTTTTGTGGTGCCAGAAGAGAAGAAGAATCACAAGGAAGGCAAAATACATTCCTGGACTGAAAAGAATGTCTGACAGGCATAACCTATTAATAGTATTAAATAGTAATGAGACTGGCATTGTGGATGGCTCTCTTCACACTTTACTTATCCACATTTCTTCCCATGATCCTCAGCTCCATAAGATATACATGTCCATGTCTTCCTTCCCAAACTGGAACTCTTGTCTTTTGGCTCTACTAAATTCCCTGCTTCCGGTGAATAGGGATTTAAAGCACAGACCACGAAAGATTCTCTGCCGTGGGACCTTCAGGGTTCGGCTGGTTTGAGATGGCTAGAGCCAGGGCATTGTGGACAGCAGAGGTGCAGTAATGGCAGAGTCCCTGAAGGTGTCCCGCTTATAGCTCCAGCAAGCACAGAACTAGAAAACGCTAGGTAAAGCATCGTCTTCTATTGTTTCTCCCTGGCCCTACATCACAGGCCTTCTTCCCCTGCTGCTCAGACACGCGGACTCTCTGCTTTGGCCATCTCTCTCCCATACGGTACCTTTGTGGTTTAGTCTCAATGCAGACATTAGCCCCTAGGTGAGAGGAAGGCTTTCTGTCTGCAGTTTTAGCTGAAAAACACGTGTTTATCCAAAAGTTGTCTTAAATAGGGTATTTTAATCTGGACCTTGAGGACACTTGCTTTGCATGGCTAATGTTGTAAGTTGGATCTCCAATACCAAAAAAAGTGAAATTTAAATATACTTTCTTCTCTCTGCTTAGGTCGAATGTATTGCCCCGAGAGCATGGCTACAGCGAGCGCGTCTTGTTCCTGCCCCTAATCTGGGCACTAGAGAAAGTATGTGGCTTTTGTTGAGGCTGCTCAAAGTGTGTCAAACTGAATTCAGTGAAATTAAAGTTTCAACCCACAAACAAGTAGCCAAATAACAAAAATCAAGAGATTGGCCGTTAAAAGTTAACCACAATTATTTTTTTTTTCCAAGCTCTCAAACACTAGTCACAGTGTCTGGGTCCTGTGCCCCCCACCTCGCCCTACCCCACCCGTCCCTAACATTCCTTCCCTTTGACCAGGTTGAAAGTGATTCCCAGTGCTTAAAGGAAACCTCTGGCTTAAAAAAGACAGTCATCACTGAAAAGCATTTTAAACACACAGTAAAAGGAAAATCTCCAAAAGAGATAAAGGGTGTCAGGAGTGGGGTGTCTCTGTTCTATGAACAGCTCTGAGATGGGGCCTGTCTAGCTGGCCCACTCAGCAGGGAAACTGGTGGTGGCTTCCCTTAACCCTTCAAGGCTCCCACCTCAGCAAGACACTGGGGCAGATCAGAGCCAGTCACGCACTCCTTGCTGACTGGAAGAAAACAGCAAAGGAAGGGGGGAAAAAAAAGACGATTCTGATGCGGCTTCCCCACCCCCCAGCCTTTCTTCTCCCAAAGAGCCCTCTGTTCAGAGAAATTAAAGGACTCTGATAGCAGAGCACAAATTCAGGACAGAAACGCTCCGCTATGCTGCAGAGGTGGTTTTTTTTTTTTTTTTTTTTTTTTTTTTTTTTGTGGGTACTCAGACAGTGGATACTTTTTTGTTCCTGAACTTTTGGAGACCATTTATATAGAAGGCTGTTTGTTCCTGGACAAACATCAGCAAAGAAGCCTTGAAGGAGAGGGGAATTTTTGTTTTGCATTGAGAGAGAGAGAGAGAGAGAGAGAGAGAGAGAGAGAGAGAGAGAGAACTAGAGAACTTTTTCAGATAAAAGGGCCCAGACTGATTTGTTTACTATTGCTGGCAGTTCTTATTTATAAGTTCCTGTGCCCCTATGGTAAAAGAAATGCTATTTTTAAGAAGTTAAAAAACCCACACAAACCTCCAAACTGAGGGTTCTTCTTCCCTTTCCTGCCATCCCTCCCTCCGCCCCACTTTCGTTTTTTACAAATGGCCAAGTCAAAGCAACCAGGAAGCCCCTTTCTTTTTCTCATTCTCTTGCAGGCTCCCTTCAAAAACAGCTATGGTTGAACTTGGAAGGCATTTCTCCTCAGCCATTAGAGAAATTCCACTTCCCACACCCAGCAAACCAACTCCTGGCCTAGTTGAATCTAAAGGCTGACTTCAGTTTCCTGCCCTTTGCGATTCTGCTTTTCTGCGTATATATGGGCAGTTTCTAAAAATCAAGCTGGCAAGATGTGAAATAATGCTCTTTTAACAGAGGATGTGCTACAAAAGGGAAAGGGGAAACAAGGGTGTGTCACAACTGGGTCACTAACTGTGTGACTAAGCACAGTTGCCTAAAACCACAGAGACTGGCTTCGGCTTGACTTGATCACTTGTAAGCCACACAGTGACCCAGCCATCTGTAGTAGTTTTGGCTTGAAGGCCAGACAGCTCTCCCCAGACCTGTTGCTTCTTTACCAGGGGAGGGCCTTCCTGTCCCTGCAGCAACCAAGATGGAGCCTGCCCTCTAAAACGTCTTGGTATTCACATCCTCCCTGTCCCTGCAGACGAACTCCACAGCAAGCACAGCTAGGTTGGTTCCATTTACACAACCTTGGATGAAAAAAAGAACAAGGCCAGAATATAGTTGTCAAAGAAAAGAAGAGAGAGGGATAAAGGTAACAAGAAAGAAAAGTTCCCTAGTTTCCGAACCTCTGTTGCACACAAAACTCATTTGTCGCTCCAGAACTGGTAAACATCCATAAAGCTTTCCTGGTCACTAAAACAATTCAAGGAATTTTCAGGACCTTTGCTTAAGGGTCCTGGAAAAATTCTAAACTGGAAGCACCTAAGGTCAGCAAAGCAGAGTTCTCTCAGGGATCAACAGGGAACATTGTAAGAAGCCATTAAACTCTTCCCTTCCGGCCGCCCAAGTGTGTGTGTGTGTGTGGGGGGAGGCCTTATTTGATGGGGAGAGTGTTGTTCGCTTCAGGCCTGCTAACGGAAAAAAATGAGGACCAAAAGCCTTATTTATTAAGAAAGCACATAATGATGGCTGGCCGTAGTGGTGGGAGGGTCTAAAGAATGTTCAGGGTTTGTTTGGTTCTGAATAATCTAGGGACAGTCCACTACACAATGGCCTAAGCCACCTGCCCCCTTACCCATGTTCCCTCACCCTACTCACCCATGCCTCCATTAAAATCCCACTTTCTTCTTCTATCATTAATTTAACATAGTAACTGCTCTCTCTGTCTTGGAAGGGGAAAGAGTCTTCTCCAAAAGGACTCAGAGAGCAACAAATGGGAAGGAAACAGACAAAGCTTGTGAAATCCCAAACCCTGTTAGTAGAACGACATCATAAATTATGGATCCCTCGAGCCGCCTCCGGCCTGTCACTGCTTGGTTTGTCTCCACGGACGTGCCGGGCGCGGGCGACACTGTTGTCCTGGAGCACTGGTCTCTGAACCTCAGATCTCTCCCCACCCCCACCCCCTCCTCCGGCCTTTCCCTGGCGCCCCGCGGGGCAGCCCGGCCTGGGGCCGCGGGGACAGAGCGGTGCTCACCCCCGAGGGACGCACCAGCTGCAGGGACGACGCCCCCCAGCCGGCCGAGCACAGGCTCGCCTTTGTTCCCGGGGACTCCCGCGGGGACACCCGGAGCTGGCCTGGGCGCTCAGGTCCCAGCGGGGCCAGGCCGAGTGGAGGACGCGAGGGCGCCCAGATCGGGCGGGCAGGGAGGGGGAAAGAGGCTGCGCTGCCTTGGCGGCCTTCATGGGCGGCGTGGCGGGGACCCGGGGGGCAGCCTGCGACATCTGTGCGGGGGGGGGGGGGGGGGGGGGGGGGGGGGGGGGGGGGGGGGGGGGGGGGGGGGGGGGGGGGGGGGGGGGAGAGAGGGGGGGGGGGGGGGGGGGTCGTTACAATCAGGACGCCCATCTGGCCCGGCTTTGCTCCGGTGCCAGAAGCCAAGAGGCAGAAGTCAAGGTTAAACGCTGCGGCGGGGCTGCGGCCCCCTTCGCCCAGCCCGACTCCCTGCAGGAACCCCGCGCCGGCCTCGCCGCCCCACCTTGCCCTTTGTCTTTGCTGGAGCAGATGTGCGGTGACCCCTGCTAGCATCCGTGCTGTCAGGATTAAAGAAGCCTCCACCCCGTTTAGCAACTGCAGCTCTCCATCCCCCGACCCTCTACAACCCACCTCTTGGGAGTAGGGGGGGGGTTGTTTGTTTGTTTTTGTTTTGTTTTGTTTTTTTTTTTGAGTTTTGGCAATAAGTCAAAAGCAGTCATCATAAAGGTGCACAAAGCCCTCGGTTCACATTTAAATTTGTGTGCCAAGTTGGCTGCTGTTAGACTCTTTTAGTGGCGGAACCATCAGCACAGACACAATGAATTGTGAGATTAAAGTTTAAAAAAAAAAACAAAAACAAAAAAACCCTCATCCTGCAGATGTCTGCTGAAGGCTGTTCCACCGAGGAGTGTGAAAGGTCTTTGTGTGCAACTATGAGTGTGTCTGTAAAGGCAACAGCCTCACGTTTGTTCTCTGGTCATTAGTCCTTAATATCCCTTTTTTAGAAAAAAAAATTAACGATGAAAGTTATCACCCTGAAACCTAAGCAACCTCTTTGACAAGCGCACGTTGTAGAAATGAATGGAAGAAATGAAAGAGTTGGGCTTTCTCACGAGGCAGAGAAAGGAGAACTCCAGATCAAGCCGAACTGTGTGTGACTCAGGGCCCCGGAGAAAACGTGGGTAGAGGAAGCGTAGGGTGGGGTGGGGGGCGGCTTCCTGGATTTCTGTTGCAGGAAGAAACCACGGATGAGAGGGAGGGCAGATAGGGGAAGGGGGCTGAGAAGGAGAGGGAGGCCAGGGACTCCGCGCAGGGCCTCCTGGAGAAGAGGAGGGAGGGCGGGTAGATGGATAGAAAGCTGGGCTTTCTTTGTTTTGTTTGTGTGGGCTGGGCTGGGCCATGAATCCCCCTAGTCTGCACTGTGAGGTCAGCTGCCCAGCGAGGTAACAGCTGGCACCTGTGTGCGAAATGCAGCGTGCATTAGCAGCATCATTACTTAGCATTAGAGCATTACAAAGATAATTAGAGAAGCAGAGGACAGAGGGAATTGCAACCGCAGCCCCCTTGGCTTCTCAAACGCCTAGGTTACAAGTGTAATTTCAAGGACTTACAGGGCCACCTTGCACAGCGCAGCCAGGCTGTGACTTGGAGTCCTCCAAGGAGACTAACTGTGGCCAGTGCTGGGATGGGGTTCCTGTCCAGGCCTCAACTTGACTCAAATGTCAAATTAAGGTCACGGGTAATAGGTCAAAGGTCCTTGCACTATTTTCTAAAATTCAAACTAATTCTGCCTAGAGCACGAGAATCTCTTTTTTAATTGTATTTGATATCTGATAGTTGCTAAATTAGTAGCTGTCTGACGATACAGAAGGATCCCCTGCTCGGCTCTTACCACAGCCTCGTGCTAAGTAAGAGCACTGGCTCCAGAGCTAGGAGAAAGTGCACCAGTGCGTTTCTTGGCATTTGCTTCCACGGTTTTTTGATGTTTGGTTGGTTTTTGTTGTTGTTGTTGTTGTTGTTGTTGTTTTGTTTTTATTGTTTGTTTGTTTGTTTGTTTTCACCTCCAGAGGTGAACCCAGGGTCGGGACTGGGGTTCTCCCCTTAGTCACATCCCCAGGCCCACTACAAGCTCTTTTTGGTTTAGTAAAGACTTGGGCTACTCTGCCTGGTGCCTGGAAGTTAAGAAAATGTCACCAAGCACTTAATTCTAACGGAACAGCAAAGGGAACCGAGTGGTCTTTTGGTTTACTGTAGCCCGAGAATTCTGTGTATTCTGGCTTTCCAGACACACATTCTCTCTCTACATACGTGTTCATTTCAGTCAAAAGTGCCAGATCAAGACTGATGGGGACAACTTGGAAAGAAAGAGATAGACACCTCCAGAGTCAGAACAACTGAAGGACCCGTCTCTACTGGAGTAGATAGAGATCAGGAGGGTCGGGGCTTACAGGGCAGGAAAGGAAGGGAATGAAAGGTTCATTTGCAGACAGAGTGATAGATACCAACAGAGATGGAAGAGGAGGAGGCCTAGTAGCAGGGCAGTCTGGGGACATCTCCAGTGCTGCTCCCGCTGTGTCCTCAACACCTGATGTTCTGAGGACATGCAGTGTGTGCTGGATTAATACATAGATGCTCTCAGAGATAGATATTGCAATTACCCTCACTTACTCTTACGGAGGAAACTGAGGCTCAAGTTATGCAAGAGGACCTAGCAAGAACAAGGTCCTGGTTCTATCACTAGTGTTTGAGGAGAAGGAGGAGGAGGAGGAGGAGGAGGAGGAGGAGGAGGAGGAGGAGGAGGAGGAGGAGGAGGAGGAGGATAAGATCCGAGTAAACAGGGACATCTCAGAAAAACACCGGGGGGGCCAGAAATTTCCTTAATAAGATAAGCTCAGCAACTTTGGGAAGGTAGTGGAACTCTCTGGAAGGGAAAGGATAATTAACATTCCTCAGAACACAGTGTGGACCTTTGCCCACCTTCCACTTCAGACAAGGGAAGTCCTTGCCACCTCATTCCCTGAAGACCAATCAGTTTAAAAGTCACACTGTTTTGCCAAACATATCGTGTCTAATGGCTGCTGCCCTGAAAATTGTATAAAAGCTCACTGAACAAGCTGTGTGGGGTCGCCTCCTTTCCTTAGGATCTGGGACAGCCTCGGTGCACTGAAATAAAAATCCTCATGTTCTTTGCATCAATCAGGCTCCATGTGATTCACTCAGGGGGGTCTCCGGGTAAACTAAGGCTCAACAGGGTCTTACAGGAGAAGGAAGAGGAGGAGGAGGAGGAAGAGGAGGAGGAGGAGGAGGAGGAGGAGGAGGAGGAGGAGGAGGAGGAAAAAGATACTGATGATGATAATGAAGATGATGATGATGATGATGATGATGATGATGATGATGATGATGATGATGAATTTGTTAGAGAATGAACACATCCCGTAAAGAATTTCAGTTTACATCAAGGCAGTATCTCCAGGTCTGTCCAACTGGCACAGGTACCAGTGGACACGCTCTTGTGTCTGCAGATGCTGTGTTTCCTGATAGTTTCAGAATTTGTGGGTTTCTTTCTTTCTTCCTTTTTTTTTCTTTTTTGGTTTTTGATACAAGGTTTCTCTGTGTAGTCCTGGCTGTCCTGGAATTCACTCTGTAGACCAAACTGGCCTCCAACTCAGAAATCCTCCTGCCTCTGCCTCCCAAGTGCTGGGATTAAAGGAGTGTGCCACCACTGCCCCGCAGGGGTTGTGTTTTTTGTTTATTTGTTTGTTTCCTTTGAAAGTGTTTCTAAGCATCTGATCAAACTGTTACATTTTTCTTCTGGGAATATTGCTCAGTGGGTTGAACATTGACCCAACAAATGTAAGACCAAGGGTTCACTAAACAATAAAACAAAACAAGTATCAGTTCTTTTTAAACAGTGCGGACAGAAAGCATGCATTCGATCTTTTCTGTTATTACCCTCAGAAGCCGGCAGAATGCCTTCCCATGGAAGAACAGAAGCCATACACAGCCACAGACGCAAGAAGCTGCTTGCTACCTTCTGAATCTCTGCATCGCTAGCAGGCAGCATCCCAGAGGAGAAGGTGAAACTAACACAAAGAAGGCTCCCTTTAATCACTCTGGTACCTTCAAAAGCCCCGGGTGCCCTGATGCCCAGACGCTAAGCAGATGGCTTTGAGTAGCAAGGAACATGTCACTGGGCCTTATCTTGGTGTAGCTTTCACTCCTCAGCTAATCTTGTAGGTCCTTATAGGGGAAACACAGGAGGCTTTCCAGTAAGGGCCTGGAGGCTACAGAAGTAGCTGTCCCTGCAGCGAACTAAACCTTCTCATTTCCTTCCAGCAGGAACCAGAGGAAAATACAGGAATTGATTCATGCAGAATACAACCCACCAACCCCAGGAGGGAGGGGCTTTCCTGAAATACATGAGTGTCTCTGGTTTCACATGACGCTATGCACGGTTTATCCTTCACAAACCACAGGAGGCTGAAAATGGTCATTTCCTGGCCCTCCAAAGGTGGTTTTCCAGTGAGGACTGCATTCTGACTAATCAATGTTGCTTTCCCCCCCTTCTCTCTGAGCCTTCCTGCTGCACACAGACACAAAGGTGACTTATGCTTTGGGGGCGGGGAGGGTGGAGCGGTGGCTGTGGAGAACTACTTCCAGTCAGTCTTGCTATCAGTCATCTTTGCCTGTTGGAGACTTTCAGTTGCAAAGACTCCCCACACAGCCAGTCTGGAGGAGCATTCTTAGTGTCTTGCTAGGTATAAGGGAGATGAATTTTCACATATACTCACTGTCCTCAGAAGTTGGTAATATGCACACTTGACGGGGGCAGCACTGGGTAGAGACTCTATGCTGTTTTTAGTTCCCAAATCTCTTTTCCTTACATACCCATGTGCTTTCTTTTTCTTTTTCTTTTTCTTTTTTTTTTATGAATGAGCTATTTTATTGTAGGAAGGAGAAATATGCTGTTTGAGTAGAGAGAAAGAAAGGAGAGGAAGGAGAGAGAGAGAGAGAAAGGAGAAGAAGAGGGAGAAAGTCAGAGAAGAGAACAAAGAGCAGAGAGGAAAGAGAGAGAGCAAGAGGGTAAGAGTTAGTAAGAGCGAGAGGGGTAAGAGTAAGCCCCATTGTGCTTTCTTATACACCCATGGGCACACATTTGTGCTGGGGGAGTTTTTTAGTCTCGAGACACCCCCCTGCCCCCCCAACATACCATTGCTGCTCATGGAGGCCGACAGGAGGCTGACGGGTCAGCAGAGGCAGGAAGAACACGCTTTCAGTTTGCTTCCCTATCTAAGATACGTCGATTATTTTCCTTCACCGGATTGTAAATATTATCCACTCCTGGGGCTGGAGAGTTGGCTCAGCCATTAAGAGTACTTGTTGCTCTGGCAGAAGACCAATGTTCAGTATCCAACACCCATATGGTGGCTCACAACCATCCATTTCCAGTTTCAGGGGATCCAACACCCTCTAGGCACCAAACACAAATGTGGCACACGTACATATGTGCATGTAAGCAAAACATTCATACACATAAAAGTAAGTAAATGTAAATGTAAAAATGTTTAGTCGTCCATTCTTGGAGGCACTGGCATTAGCAGAAGCCACTGAGACCCTAAAGAACAGCGCCCTGCATCCTGGGGACCCCTAGTACACTAATCATAACCATCTATCTGCAGAAATGGTGGAGTCTTAGGATCTGTCAACAAGTGAATGGTTTCCAGAAGGTGAGGACCGGAGTTCTACAAGATGACGAGCGATCATTCTCACAGAGGAGGTCACTTGTCCCCAAGTGGCTCTGGGTGACACGGCAGGTAGGTCAAATGTGAGCTACTCTCAAGGCTCTTCCAGGACAAAGGCCGTCAGCGTGGGGACACTGGGAAAGAAAGTGTGATCCTGAAGCTGTCATGTTCTCTCTAATATTGCTGGCGAGAGAAAGATGAGGGGAAACCTGCCTCAGGCAGAAATTACCCTGTGTCTTGTGTTTTGCCTTACAGGAAAGATGGATGCAGGTGATTCCTGAGGACAGACATCAGCAGCCATCTGCATTAGACACACACATTGTCATGTCCTGGTCTATCCTGCACTAAGAATGAATGAATTGGACTCCTAGTTCCCACGTCAATGTCTTGTGACTTGGGTTAAGCAAGAGACAGTCTTAAGCCAGATACCTCCAGGCACCCTAACAAATCATTTCTTGCACATAAACAGGTTTTAGACTCACTTCCCCTGAGAGACTGGATGAACTAGCCAAGCAGCCCATGGAATTCATCTAAAGCTTCTTCCAGCTGAAGCCAGAGAACCAAAAGGGAGCCCAGAGGGAATGTGCTCACTTTTCACCACACCCCACACCTGAGTTGTAACACATAACTGATATTTAGGTTTGATTAAGTTTATTATGTTTACAACACAAAGAGCTCATATTTGTTATATAAATGAATTTTAAAAGTGACGGGTTTTGGCTTCTTTTTATTTTTATTTTTTCTTTCACGATAAGTTTTCTCTATGTAGTCCTGGCTGTCCTGGAACTCCCATTGTAGAACAGGCTAGCTTTGAACTCACAAAGATCCTCCTGCCTCTGCCTCCTGAAGTGCTGGGACTAGAGACATGTGCCATACATCCCACATCTTTTTTTTTTTTTTTTTTTCAATATAACCTGAAAATAGACAACTTAAGTCAAAGAGTCTGATGATTTTTTTTTTTCCTCCAGGAATAAGTGCCTAAAGAGAAATAATGTATATATATGTATGTAGACAGTTCCGGTAGGACAAGAAGCCTAGACTATTTTCCGATGGAGTTAAAGTTTTCACCATGCTTATGACTAAGAGAGATGCTCACGGCGAGTGTGGTCTCTGAGGAAGTTGAAGACTGAAGAGATGTCTGTATGAATGCGGTGCCACTCAGTGAGAAGATCAGTAAGAGTCAGTCCTAGCCGACTCCCTCATGGGGACATTTGTGCACTGTTCATGGGATATTTTCCTCAGTGCTGGAGGGAAAGCCAGGCATGGTGTGGTCACATTAGGTGGCTGGTGACAGCTATCCCACATTTCCAGGATACATGGATACAGTCTGGTCTTGTCGGCGTTGGCATTTGCCTCAAAACTTCCCTCATCAGCCTCGCGTTACGCGGGTGATCCTCCAATTTACCTGAGGGCCTCAGACAAGTAATGTAAAACCTGGGAGAACTAGGCTCATAACGAGATAAGGAACAAACACTGCAAGCCTATTAGAGGGGAAAATTGGAAAGGTTGCAGCCAATTATTAATAAGTCACAAGAACATGACACGTCTAGGAAGTACTCAGATGATACAGGGGCCTTCGCCTGTGTGAAGATCAGAGGTGGCTACCTACCAGCCCTAGGGATGATTGTAGCCATGGCAGATGTCTGATAGCCTGTAGAGACAAAAAGAACAAAAACCAAACAAACAAAAAAATTGAAGTAACATGAGTGATAACAGGATTTTTAAAAATTTACTTAGAAAAACCTGCAATTTTCTTCCCTTTCTCACATACAAATTAAAAATTCTTTGTTTAAGCTTGAATCCAGCAACTTAGGTTAGAAAGAGAACAATAGAATGGGGGACTTCTGTCACATAGACCTCCAAAAGCTGACAGGAGGACAGGGTGTCCTAGCCTACCAGCGCTAACTGACTAATAGGAGACTTAGAACTAACAAGAAGCCTTCAGGAGCCCAGGGTGCAGCATGGAAGGAGGTCCTCAAGCTCGGGCTCCTGCTAGTACAGTGTTGGCACTGGGGAAGAAGGCGTCCTTAAATTTGATGCTGACCTCATCCTAGCTCAGCATTCTAGTTAAGATATGTGTGTGTGTGTGTGTGTGTGTGTGTGTGTGTGTGTGTGTGTGTGTGAGAGAGAGAGAGAGAGAGAGAGACAGACAGACAGACAGACAGACAGACAGACAGACAGAGACAGAGACAGACAGAGACAGAGGGATAGAGACAGAGAGGTGGATAAAATAAAGACCTTCTTTATCAATCATAATTAATTGAAGATATATTGGGCTTCCCATTCTTGTTAAATTTGAGAACCCACACTACAAGTCTCCAAAGTAACAGCCGTGGCTCTATCGAAGCAGCCGGACGTCTACTCCACAGTCCTCCATCAGGATGGCTCTCAGAGCCTTTAGATGCTTCTCTCCTTATTTCCGTCTGTGGTTAAGAAAGAAAGGTGCTGCTTGTTACTATTGTAAATCACTTCCTGTAAGTGTGGAACAACCCGGTGATGTCTTTACATTGTGTGTGTGTGTGTGTGTGTGTGTGTGTGTGCGTGCGTGTATGCACTTGTTGCAGTGCGGAGACTCTAACCCAGGGCTTTGCACATGCTAGACAAGTGCTCAACTGCTGAGCCCCAGCCCCAGCCTGAGCAGTGTCTTTTTAACCTTTATTTTCCTGCAACTATCTGTGGTTCCCCTTAGGTTCCGAACCTCTTTCCTCTTTTCTTATCAAACTCATTTCCCTTTAGTCACTTAGATGATTGGTTTCTAGACTTTCCATCCAGTCACCCACCCTAGAGTTTAAAGAAACATAGTCCATTCTCTACAAAGACCCTTCTTTCAATGAGCATGACTTTGGTTCCTCTAGCAATTCAGGAAAAATATGAGACACTTTAGGAAAAATACAAAATTGTTTTTTGGGTTTGTTTTTTTTTTTTTTTGGTCTATGAATCTGTGAGTATTTTGTTGTTTGTGTCCCTTTTACATAGATCCCCTCATCTTTAATGCTACGGAAGTCCTGCTTGACTAACTGGACAAAAGGGGCTGATCAGAAAAAGCAGCCTGTAGCCGGCTAGTGGGTATGTGGGTCTCCATGACTGCACTGATTACTGGAGACACATTATGAAGAACACCAACAAAACCCGTGTTCTGGTTTGTTTTCTGTTGCTCCAAGAAACACTGTGTTAGTTGTCATTCTTTTGCTGTAATAAAACAAGACAACTTGTGGAATAAGGAACTGATTTTGGCACATAGTCCCAGAGGGACCTGATAGCAAGAGCAAGCACAACGGACAGCGGGTGGGAGTCAGAGACAGAAACGGAGATTCACATCTTCAACCATAGGCATCGAGCAGAGGGCCAATTGGGGTGAGGCTGTAATCTTACAAGGCCATACACCTCTTAAACTTCTCCAAACAGCACATCACCAACTGGGAACCAAGTTTTCAAATACCTGAGTCGATAGGAATGCTTCTCATTCAACTACCACAAACACAGAGACCAGAGAGAACCTGAGCTGAGGAAGGAGCTTACGTCATTTTAACATTTCCAGGCAACCATGCATCACTGAGACACGTCGAGGAAGGAACTCAAGTAGGCCCCTGAAGGCACCGTGGAGGAACCCTGCTTCCTGGGTTCTGCTAAGCTGACTTTCTTAGGCATTGACCATAGTGGTCTGGGCCCTCCTACATCAATTAGTGATCAAGAAAAATGCCGACAGACATGCCGTAGGCCAAGTTGATGGAGCTGGTTCCTCAACTGAAGTTCCCAGGTTACTCTAGTTTGTGTCAAGTTCACAATAAAAAAAAAAATAACTCATAGACCTGGTAAGACACAGTCTGAGGGAATGTGAGAGCCAAAGGAAGAACAGTGCTGGAGTAAGGAGAAATGGGTCAAGGCTGAGACAAAAGGATACCACACTCCTAAAGAAATAGACATCAGGAAGCAGAAAAATCCATGAGTTAATGGAGAAAAGGGGAGAGAGAGAGAGACAGAGACAGATAGGTGGAGAGATGGGGGGGGAGGAGAAAGGGAAGAAGAGGAGAGAGGAAGGGAGGGAGATGGATAGATAGATAGATTTCCTTTATCTATGAAGTGTCAAGATACTGTGCAGAAGTCCAGATCCTCAGACAGTACTGAATCCTATAGGAACTGCACTGTTTTCCTTTATAAAGACACAGAAAAAAATGTTTACTGTATAAAATTAACACAGTAAGAGATCAACAACCATAAGTAAAAAGAAAATAGGATAATCTTTGTGTGTGTGTGTGTGTGTGTGTGTGTGTATGTGTGTGTGTGTTCGAGACAGGGTTTCTCTGTGTAGCCTTGGCTGTCCTGGAACTCACTCTGTAGACCAGGCTGGCCTCAAACTCAGAAATCCGGCTGCCTCTGCTTCCCAAGTGTTGGAATTAAAAGGATAATCTTATTATTGGGTTGATATTGGGTAAACTGAAATCTTGGTAATACAAAACACAGATAAGAGAGACCACTCTAGTCAGTTGTGACAGAAGGACCTACAATGGTCTGAGAAACTGATAAGGGCTGCGTTTGCTTATGTGCACCTATTCTCCATTCTTCAGGCAGCAGCTGCCAGCTGGTCCTGGCTTTCTTCCCTTCCCTGATGCCCACCTTGCTTATATAGCTCTAGGGCCAACTAGCCAGCATCATATATGCCCTGGGCCTTTATAGCAAGTTCACAGGTGGGTGTGTGATGTAATCTGTGTCAGCAGGAGCCAGTGAAGAAGCTTCTAGAACTCTTACAAAGAGGAATTCTTCTTGTTGCAAATAAGAAGTAGTCACTAAGGAAGCTACCCGTAAAGAATGTTGGTTCTAATATCAACCAGAGAAAATCAGAGATGAGAAGTAGAGAAAAAAAAGCAGCCGTTACCAGTGTGAGGTCAACTTTTAGACCCCTCTGCAACAGGAGGCATTGGGACAGGGCAGTGGCAAAGCATCTTCAGGCTCCTGCTTCAGAGGAGCTCATGTGGCTGGACCCAGCTCAGATCAGAGAGAGTGGTCCTCATTACTCCCAGCATATGCTATATAAATCTATGACAATGCAAGATGAAAGAAACAAGCATGCCTTTTAGGGAGATTGAGTATTCGATAAACCTTATGGTCTTCTGTCCTAGATTGCTTTCTTTTGTGCTGATAAAAACTGTCCAAAGAGAACTCGGAGAGAAAAGGCTAGGTTTGGCTTATATGCCCCTTGTCACAGTCCACCATTGAAGGAAGTCAGGGCAGGAGTCCTGGAAGGAAGTTGCTGACTTCTTCAGCTTCCTTAGCCACCTTTCTACACAACCCAGGTATGCTTGTCTAGGAATAGCACCTCCCAAGGTAGACTGGGCTCTCCAGCATCAAGTTGTAAATTAAAAAAAAAATTCTCAGTTAGATGTTGGTAATGCACTTTAATTCTAGCACTAGAGAGGCAAAGGTAGGCAGATTTCTGAGTTCAGAGCCAGCCTGATCTACAGAGTATACTCCAGAACAGCTAGGGCTACACAGAGAAACCCTGTCTTTGTATCACATGCCCCCAATGCACCCCCAAAAAAATACCTCATTGGATATTCTAAAGAAGGGGAAATAGAATATATTGTTAGGGAGAGACAGGAGACAGGGAGGAGACTGGAGTGGGAAGACTAAATGGAGAGGAGAATGGAAGAAAGGTAAGAGAGGGATTATGGGAAGGAGCAACTGACATTAAGGGCAATCTGAGGGCATGGATACCTCCTACTGCAGAAGCTTCCAGAGAGAGAGAGAGAGAGAGAGAGAGAGAGAGAGAGAGAGAGAGAGA
>JADRCD010224745.1:0-61933 GCA_019843815.1 Montemys delectorum | reverse complement strand
AGAGAGAGAGAGAGAGAGAGAGAGAGAGAGAGAGAGAGAGAGAGAGATACACACACATACATATACATATACACATATACATATATGAAAGACATCTAAATTGAGTCACTAAATAATGGGGAAATAATGCCCCAGTTAGACACCTTAAACCACCAAGAAAAACCTCCAGTGATAGGAATGGGCTAAATTTTGATGAGTCACTAGCCAAAAGGACCCCATGGAAACCACCAAATAGGATGGGCTATTGTGAAGGCTATTGGATGCTGCAATCCACAGATTGATGGTAAGGCTTCAGTGAGGAAGACAACATTTATGTATCTCATCAAATATGTAGAAATCAAGGTGGTGCCTATCTAGAGGCTCCCCACCCCCATCCTGACTAGTGTCTGTGGTACCAGAAGGTACTCTGAATGCTACCAAAGGAGGAGGGTGAGCATCGACCCAGCTCCAGACCTTCTGGTCTACGACTGCGGCTGCCTACATGATAGGCTGGTGCAGTAAGTGGCCCCAAAAGCTGTAGGAGTAACCAACAACCATGCTTAAAATTGCTAGGGTGACCAAGAACAGGCAGTTGGACAGACCAGGGGAAACCAAACATCGTGCTAAAGGAACACAGCAATAGAATGACTCCTATGGCACTCTGCTATACCCATAGGTCAGTCAGTGTCTCAGTCAACATCACAGAATCTTCTTCTTGCAGTAGATGAGAACATACACAGAGACCCATAACTGGACAATGTGCAGAGAGTAAGCCTTTCTCTTCTTCTTGCAGTAGATGGGAACATACACAGAGACCCATAACTGGACAATGTGCAGAGAGTGAGCCTTAGAAATGTTTAGTCCAAAATGGGAAGTCTTCATCAAATCCCTCCTTTAAAGTCTCATGGATCTAGGTGAAGAGGAAGCAGAAAGATTCTAAGAGGAAACTTCCAGACTCAACAGGACTAATACACATACGAACTCACAGAGACTGCAGTAATATGCACAGGGCCTGCACGGGTTCAAGCCAGACAGAATCCCAGGAACCAGAGGTGGAAAGGAGCCCTACACTCCCACTCCTAACCAAGAAGCTATCTGCAATTGATAGCTGCTGGCAAAGGAAAAATTGGTTTTCTTCAATGGAGTCTCATTGGGTATGTACACCACACTAGATGGATCGCCAACACAAAACTAATTCAATGGTATTTCTGTAGATTTTTGGCCTCATTTTGCTTTATTTGCCATTTTTTGGGGGGATTCATATCTGTCTTCTGCTTGTATGGTTTTGCTTTTTGTGTGGAGGTGTTTTTTGTTATTGCTGTTTTTTGTTTTGTTTCGTTTGTCTTTTAAAAAGAGAGAGCATGGAGTTGGGGAGGTGGTGAGGATCTTGGGGAAGTTGGGGGAGGGAAATCACGATCAAAGAATATTAAATAAAAGACTTTTTTTTCAACTAAAAACAAAAAGAAGAAAATGTCAGGTGATATATCATCGTAAACACCACCATGATCATCATAGATCAGACACTCAAAGCAAAGTCACAAGTTTTAGAATTACCCTGAAAGTCCATTAGAAAGAAGGCACCTGGAGTCCAGTGTCTAACACATCTGCTTTCCCTTCAGAACTGGGCAAGCTGCTGCTTCCTCAGCCCAGGACCAGCTAGCTAGAGGGCTTCACTTCCAAGTAGGGAGCTGTGGAGAAGCGCAAGTCTTTAAATGCAAGAGGCATTCTCGAGGGCACATGGGAACTGAGACCCCTCAAGAGAATTCCAGACTTCCAGCGAGTTCCAGAGAATCCCACTCTCACCTGTGCTTTCTAGTCAGAGGGTGTAGCCCTCAAACATCAACTGCCAGGCAAAGCCGCCTGGAAAGTAAGATTCGTCTCATTGTCTTCATGCTGGGGAAGCTATAAGAAGCCTTTGCAGACGTAAAATCTGTGGTAATTCCAAGACAGACTTTGATGCTTTCAAGTGGAACTGCTTAGCAATGCAAAGACTTGGTGGTCAACGAAAATGGTGAAAGTCAGTGACAAAACTAGCACATGTGCCATTCCACACGACCCTAGCAAACCTCATAAAATGAGCATCGTGCATAACCTTGCCCAAGGGGAAAGAACACAATTATCATTTCCATTCTCATGACACAGGAAGGCAAGTGTCCCTGGGGAACGGATGAGTCACACTGAGGGAAAGAACTGGATTCAGTTAGCACCCTCTGAGCATGTTGGCTCCAGATGCGATAAAGATCTGGTATGATTGACAGTGGGGAAGAGAACCAGAAATACAGAGGTCGTGGCATGAGGTGGTGTACGGGCACACAGGAGACATGTGGACTAGGAGTGAAAGCCTTTGAAAGCAAAATTCCATGAACAGGAGTCATGTCTACCATTGCAAAAAAAAAATGAGAGGGGGCAGAAGCAGTGAATACAGCCGAGACATGATCTTGATATATCAGAAGTGATCTACACAAAGACCTCGGGTCCTGCTAGCTGTTTGTCCTGAATCTCCTTCTCCCCATCACCCCAAAGCAGAGTGTTGCAACATTTCTGGATCTGACTCACATATATCTAGATTTTTGCTTGTCTGATTTTCAACTTTTGAGACTGGGGTGTGTGTGGTGGTGGGGGGCTTGCTGTATAGCTAGCTCACACTGTTTCCAGAGCAAACTTCCTGTCTCGGCGTCCAAAGTTATAAATGTGAGTCACTATGACCTGATTCAAACCCCAGGTCTCTCAACGGTTAGTCCTCTCCTTGCCTCAGTCTCCCCAGCTTTGCGATGAAGGTGACAAGACAGCACCTGTCGGGGAAACTGTCCTGAGAGTTAGCAGTTTGGAGAGGTGGAAGTGCCTAGAACAGGTATGCAGTCAATGCCAGTGGCTGCTGTGCTGTACCTGCCCACCCTTCATTGTTCATGCAGTGTTTGCGATAGCTATGTGTTCAGATTATTGAAAAGCACTACTCTCCGCTGGGCACCCCAAGGCTGTATAGAATGCTTGGGGTGTCACTTTGATCTTGTATGTGTTGGTAGTCAGCAGAAATTAATTTGCTACTAGGTTTGTTGGTTCCCATAGGCTTCAGGGTCTCACTTAGCAAAGACCTTGAGCAAAGGAAAAAAAAAAAAAAAAAGACACAGTCGATGTCAGTAAGTGAATTTTAATGTTTGCTAAAGTGGGCTCTGATTCAAATGCAGTAATCTGGGCTTCACAACTCAGTAATCAGGCAGGCGGAGAGGCTTACTTGACATTTTACCTTCCAGAGAACAAGTTGTGAGATTGGAATTTTCAGGGACCAGGAATCCACACGAGAAAGAGAGCACGTAGGGCATCTCTACAACAAACTACATCATGCACAAACGCACTGAGGAGTGCCTGCTTGTCTGCAGAGTTTTGCACCTCTTAAAGGATGGGTGGCCTTCCCTACCCAACCCTATCTGGGGACTTATTCTTGCTCCAGAAGAATAAGAGAGCAGCATCCTTTGATGATAAGAATATTACATCTATTTTCTGCTGAGAGCTCAATAACTCTGACTTGCCATCAGGCAGCTCCAGAGAGTCGTGAAATCATCCACTCATCTTTCAGAAAGGAAACTGGCTCAGAAAATCGGCTCTGGTAGAGCTCAGACAAGATCAGGCACGTTGGTGTTAGTGTGGCCATAGGCTCTGCCAGTGCTCAGCACACACTCAAGCAGCGCCCCCCCCCCCCCCCCCCCCCCGCGCCATTTTATCAGTCATAATTAATTTTGTGGCTGAGGTACAGAAAGAGATTTAAAGTGATGTTTATAAAGTGAATTAGCCTCACCTTCATCTTATTTAGAGTTCTCCACTGTGAATATACTTGGAGTGTAATGGAGAGGCAATTTATGAGAAAGCTCTCCGGTGTCCTTGGTTTTGGAACCTCAAGAGGATTTATTATTTCAGTTTCCTTCCTCCCCTGGGACAAGAAGACAGACCACATGGCTCCCAAATAACAGCTTTACCAATTCTTATTTCTTTAATTTAAGCAAATTTAAACTATATTTTATATTTATGGGTTAGTTTGCTTATGTGTATCTCCTAGCATTGGAATTACAGATGATTGTGAGCTACTGTGTAGGTGCTGGAAATTGAACCCTGGTCCTCTGGAACAGCAGCCAGTGCTCTTAGCTGCCGAGTTCTCTCTCTAGCTGCAACCCCCTACAACTTTCTTTTCTTTTTTTTCTTTTTTTAGGTTGAGCCAGTGCTTAACATGAAGCCCTGAGTTCAACCCCTAGTATCAAAATAAAGAATTATTTCTCTTAACATGCTTTGGTGAGGATCCATAATGAGGATAAGCCTGAACAGGGTGGGGCATAGCCATGGTCACTAGTTCCTACACAGGGCTGGCATGAATGTGGTTGCAAATGTCACCTGCCTTCAGGCACATGAGGCTGTTTACAGCCCCACAGCCTAGAACAGAGCCAGAGAAATTTGCCTTCATTTCTATTTCTACCCCTATCCTGCCTTTCAACCTCAAAAATTAGATATTGCCTATGTCTCCCAACTTTCTATGGTCATATCACCCTACGTGTGCCCAATCTCATCTTACTCAATTTAAAAATTATCTCTCTTTGTTTCTGTGGCTATGCTACAGTTCAGAGCTTTACCATTTTCCAGGACCCATATGTTCCCAAGATGGCACTACTAGAAGTGTAAGTTTTGAAAAATGAAGCCAATGAGATCCTTAGGTCAGTGGATTTTCTCACCTTATTAAGCAAGGAAAGTAATGATAAGCAGAAGCTGCTAGACTCTATGGTAAGAATGTTCTATGCCTTCTGTACTATAGTGGATAAATACTATCGTGAGGGAAAGAGAAATCCATGTCACTTTTATTGTTTCAGCCCAGACTGCAAACATTAAGGCCCTACTACATAGTAAGTCCTTAGTGAAGACAGAAAGGACAGGCTGGGAGTGTGGCTCAGTTAAGAAAGTGCTTGCCATGAGCTTACCTGAGTCTGATCCCTGACACCCATATTTTTTAAAATGTTAAGTTTTTAAATGATATAATGGTAAGTACCTATAATTGAAGTTCTGAGAAGGAGAGACAGGTGGCTTGCTAGCCAGTCAATCCTAATCAAGCCCCCGGGTCCTAGAGAAAAAGACCTTTCTTATAATAATGTGCATAGTCGCTGAAGAGTGACATCTGACGTTGACCTCTGGCCTCTACACACATGCATGCACACTGAAAAAAGAAAGAAAGGAAAAGGACATTAAATTACAGGGTTTGGTGTTATCCATCGCTCCGGGCATGGGCAGGGGTTTTGCAGATATGGAAGTGTACATTTGAGTCAGCTTTGTTCAAGGATTGCTCATGACAGCCTGCCTCCATCTCCCCTCCTTCCCTGTCACCATCAGGCTCACTGAAGTCAGATTTCTGCCATTAGTTTCCTAAGTGTCCCTGATTGTTTAAGGAAGGGGATGAACCTGGTCTTCACCTTGCTTGACCCCTTTGTGTAGGGCACCTCCTCAATGTCTCCTTCCTCATGCTTCTTTATTTCTGAAAGGACTTCTCTCATCTTCCTCCTCTTTTCCTCCTGCTCCTCCTCCTCTTCCTCTCTGGGCCATTTTCTTGTCTTCTTGCCTTGGCAACCTAAGCATTGCTGGATCTCAAGTTCTGTTCCCATGGATCTGCTATCTTCTCTGCTGACTACTGTGGCTCTTGAGCCATTTAGAGCCTTCCAAAGCTTCCAAAGTAGGACTTCCTTCTGGTATCTAGACCCAGCCTTCCAACATGAATGGCTTTCAGATATCCATCCCTTAAACTGATAAAATCCCAAATCAAATGCTGTACTCTCTCCTACCTGCTCTCCCTGTTCCTGTCAAAAGCATTTAAGCAAAGATAACTCCACGAGAGTCATCAACATTATCTTAGCTTTCTCGTCCTTCCGTCCTTCCCCGTCTCACATCCACGTTACCACCCATGTAATCAGATCAGTACCATCTGTTAGGACAGCCAGGCCCTACATCTGACCCCTGTTGACAATAACTGGTTTTAATGGTTGGTTTTAGTCAACTTGACACAAACCTAGTCATATTTGGGAAAGGAAAATCTTCATTAAGAATTGTGCCTCCGTACGATTGGCCTGTGGGCAAGTCTTAGGGAATTGTCTTGATTAATGCTTGATGTGGATGGGCCCACCTACTGTATGTAGGTGACGCCTTCCCTGAACAGAGACCTGAGGTATAGAAGAAAGCAGGCTGGGCAAGCCATGACGAACAAGCCAATAAGCAGCGCTCCCTCCATGGCCTCCTTTAGTTCCGCACTGTAATGTGGAAGTGTAAGCAAACTAACCTTTCTTCTCCAGGTTGCTTATGTTTGTGGTGTTTTACTGCAGCAATAGGAACCTAAGTAAGACACTGATCTTAGATTCACACTTACAACCATTTTGGCAAAGTGCTCATTCAGAAACAGGAGTCCCACCTCTTTCTTTCTTGCTTAAACATCTTTAGTTGCCTCTCTTAGGAGATAAGTGTCTGCTCGATCGAGCTTTGAAGACCTTGAAACCCATTCGCAGCCTCCTCTATCAACTTTGATCTGCTCTGTTAACTTTGGACCACTACAGCCTTCTGAATGTGCTATGAAGTTTAATACATGCTACCTTCTACCCTACAGTCTCACCACACCCAGTGTTCCCATCGGTTACTTTTTCCTTAATGAGTTGTACTGAGCTTTTCAGATGTGCTACAAGCTGGTCAGGGTGGGAAAAGCTTTTTTTTTTTTTTTTAATTATTTATTTATTATTATACACTGTAATTGTTTTTAGTTGAGCCAGGAGAGGGCATCAGATCTCATTATGGGTGGTTGTGAGCCACCATGTGGTTGCTGGGATTTGAACTCAGGACCTTCGGAAGAGCAGTCAGTGCTCTTACCCACTGAGCCATCTCACCAGCCCCCCGGGAAAAAGCTTTTAATCTCAGCACTCTTGAGGCAGAGGCAGCCACATCTCTGCATTCAAGCGTAGCCTGGCTTATAATGAGAGCTTGTCTCAAAACAAAAGCATACGAAAAGAAACATGCGATACAAATATCACTCCTTCTAAAAGTCACAATTACTCCTGTCAGAATTAATATTTCCATTCTCCGTTATCATAGCCTTTATAAATATTGCTACTTAAATATATTATATAATATGGTTCTCACACAGGAGTCTAACCTCCATGGTTTTACAGAGTTTACCTAGTCACTTACCCATCCTTAAGATATGTTGTTATGCAACAAAAATTTCTTTTCGATTTTGTGTACACTGGTGTTTTGTCTGCATTTGTGTCTGTGTGAGAGTGTCAGATCCCCTGAAACTGGGATTACAGACATGGAATTTCAAGCTGCCATGTGGGTGCTGGGAATTGAACCCAGGTCCTCTGGAAGAGAAGCCAGTGCTCTTTGTTGGCCTTCCTGCTCAGCTGTGAAGGGTGGCAGGACCCAGAAGCCTAGGAACACGGCTGAGGGGAGAAGGTATCCCAGTGGAAGGGCATCCCGAGACATAGGAGCCCAGGAAGCACACAGCTCTGAGAGGAGGCTCCGCAGCAGAGGGGTTGCAGCTCTCAGGAGGATTATCACCATCTGAGCAGAGGAGCTCCAGCCTCAGCCAGCTGGCCCCACTTCTTCTCCTTCTTCCCTTCTCACTGCTTCTTGGCTGCTTCTGACGAGTCACACCTGCGGCAAATCTCATAAAAGAGGTTTACTGGGAGAGTCCAGGGTGTGGAGGGACAAATCCAGTGGCAGCTGCCTCTGCTCCAGGTTGCCGCCAGCAGGTAATTAAACAAATACAATCTTTCTATAGGGTTTCTTCAGGGACTTTGGGGCTTTCCAGGTAAAGATTGGTGGGATTTTAAGTCTTGAGCTTGGGTAGGTAGCTCAGGGATTTGTGGGTTTCTGGGGAAAGCTCAGGGATTCGTGGGTTTTCCTGTTCAGGGATTGGCGGGATCTTGTTCAGACTTTTCAACTAAGATTAGCATAATCTGGAAGGGTCCTATGGTGGGGCTGGAAGGACTACGATGACCCTCTTTGAGGTCTGGGAAGGGGCCTGCCTGCTGGAGCTTCTTAGGCTAGGGCCTGGCCACTTTTTTGTCTCGAGGGTCTACAAAGTTTAAAAAGTATATAAAGTATGCTAGGTTTACAAAGGGAGTCCACAGCAGGGAAGCCTTTCCCTGTTACTTGAGTGGCCGTGAATACCCAACACTCTCAACTGCTGAGCCATCTCTCTAGCCTCAACAGAAATTCTTGAACTGTTGACAAATGGTATGATCTTTCTGTAGCTTACAGAACATTTGGGCTATCCCAATTGTCATAGTGTAGCGATATTAGGGAATGGTGGAAACCATAGAGGAATGGCCCATTCGGAAGTAATTAGGTCAATAACGGCCCAGCTCTTAAAAGGAATTGACGATGCTCTCATGGAACCTTGGACACTTCTTGAGAGAGAGGGATGTTTAATGGATGAGCATGAAAACTCGCCAAATTTTGGCTCCTTTTCTCATTGTGTGATCGCTTCCTCTTGCATGAGTAGCTGTTAGGATGCCATCTGCCATGTTGTGAGTCTGCCAAGGTGTCTATGAGATAGCCAGCTGCGCGCTATGTAGATTTCCATGCACTCAATGAACTGAATCGACTTCTTTTCTTTAAAAGTTACCCAGTTCCGGGAGCTTCGTGGTAGCCCTGGAAAACTAACAGAGAAGCAAAAGTGAAAACAAATGAGAAGAGTTAGAAATGCCAGGTGGTTGTTCTCCTGGTCTCCAAGACAACTGGAACAAGGCTCAGCTTTGCCCTATGTAGGAATGAGAAGAGGTTGGACTCTGTAGTGTGATATGGGGATATCTTTTCTTGTTTTCTTACCCTTGTAGAAACTGTCGAAGGTTCATAATATCTTTTCTAAAGTTTTTATAGTATTTATTGATGTGTGTGTGTGTGTGTGTGTGTTTCTGTGCACATGCCATTTTATGTGTGTGGTGGTCAGAGGACACATGCAGGAATCAATTTTTTTTTTCTTCCACAATGTGGGTTCTAGGAATTGAACTCAGGTCATCAGGTTTAGCAGCAAGTGCCTTTAGCTGCTGAGCCATTTCATTGGCCCATAATGTGTCTTTTTAAGTGAGTTTTTATTTTCCCAAAATCAACTACAGTAAATCTCCACTACTCCATCTAAGACTATTCACAGATGGGGAAATTGGAGCCAGCAGTAGTTAGAGGAAACAGATCTCTCACGATGAGGAATATGGGCTTGGCTATCAGGCCTTGTGATAACTTGGGGTTAATTTGAGAAAATAATGAGGCCATGGACCTGACAGGTCTTGTGGCATGCATGCAAAATGGTAGACTCCAGGCATGAGCATTTACGCATGCACGGGGTTAATGTCTCTTAAATGGTAAACTACTTGAAGAAAGTTAAAATATGTCCATTATTGGGCTCAAAGCATAGTCATCAAATGTGAGACAATCAGGCTGGCAAGATGGCTCAGCAGGTAAGAGCCCCAACTGCTCTTCTGAAGGTCCTGAGTTCAAATCCCAGCAACCACATGGCGGCTCACAACCACTGGTAATGAGATCTGGTGCGTCTGAAGACAGCTACAGTGTACTTATTTATAATAATAAATACATCTTTGGGCCAGAGCGAGCAGGGACTGAGCGAGTGGGGTTGACCAGAGCAAGCGGGGCTGACCAGAGCAAGCAGAGGTCCTAAATTCAATTCCCATCAACCACATGAAGGCTCACAACTACAGTGTACTCATATACATAAAGTAAATAAATAAATAAATCTAAAAAAAATGTGGGACAGTTACACTTTTTATTTCTTACATAGGCTCCACGTGGGCAAAGGCAGTCTCAGAATTGGAACCTGCATGATAGTGAATTCGGTTTTCCTAGATCGCATATACAACATGCAGTGTACTGACTGCGAGTCAAAGCCAGCAAATCCAAATGGCAATTTGGAGGATCCAGTGGATTCTTCAGAGGGCCAGGATATTCTAGCTCCCCAAATCTTTCCTGCACACCAAGGTAGGAAGCCCACCTACCCTTCCCTGGCAGGCTATTGCTGATTCTTTGTTTAAGCAAAACTGGGTATCATGCTTCAAACCTGTAGCCATTTCAGACCTGTAATTAGCTCTGTAAGTAGGGTCAGGCCCCAGAATGTTCTGCAAGTTCAAGTGCTAGAGGATTATTATGTGATTAATAACACGGCTGATTGAATTGCCGTTACTGAACTGGATGTGGGTTCTCTCCACTGAAATAATCCAATTTAGCTAAGGCACTTCTGTAAAGGTACTTATCTCAAAAACTTTTCTTCTCCATGTTAATAGAAATCATTGAAAGACGTTTGTTTTGTCTAGTTGGGGGGGGGCACCAGTAACTCTTATCACTGACTAACTCACTTTACAAAAGGTATCACATAGAATTGTTACATTAATAACTGGATTATTACATTAATAATACCACTGTGATGGGACCCAGTGAGCAAGAAATATTGGTCATAATACCTTTGTAAGAGACAGATACACTAATTCTTCAACCACACAACCTTTGCTCCACGTTGTGGGAAGGGCAATGATGACCAGGCACACATGGCTTGCTCTCCTAGTCATGGTGCTATGGCAGTATCTTTAGAAGATAGGCCTCATGGGAGATCTTTAGATCACTGACACTGTGTCCATGAAGGGATTCAGGGGACCCTAGTCTTCTCCTTTTCTTTAGTCAATGTGTAGCCTTTGCCACCTGCCAGTGGCTTTGTTCTTGGCACATTACTGTTGAGACGCGCTCCTTTGCCATAAGCCTGCAAAGGTGTGGACCAGACAAACATGGCCTGGGACCCCAGAACCCCAAGAACTATGAACCAAACTAAACCTCTGTTCTTCATAAGCTCCTTTATCTCAGGTATTTAATTTTAATTTCCTAGTATAAAGGGGGGAGTCTGTTGGGGGAAGGGAAGAGGAGTGAGGGTGAGGGAAAGGGAAGAGGCAGGGAGGGAGCCATAGGGGGTGAGGCAGAGACCCCAGACAGCAGGAAGCCATAGGGGCTGAGGCAGAGACTCCAGTCAGCAGGAAGCCATAGGGGCTGAGGCAGAGACCCCAGACAGCAGGAAGCCATAGGGGCTGAGGCAGAGATTCCAGTCAGCAGGAAGCCATAGGGGCTGAGGCAGAGACCCCAGTCAGCAGGAAGCCACAGGGGGTGAGGCAGAGACCCCAATCAGCAGGAAGCCATAGGGGGTGAGGCAGAGACTCCAGTCAGCAGGAAGCCATAGGGGGTGAGGCAGAGACCCCAGTCAGCAGGAAGCAGTCTAAAGAACACTGCACCCCTTACCCCTGCCCACCATGACTTCTTTCTGTCTCCTCAGGTATTTTAAAAATAGTAACAGAAAGCTAATGCCTAGATTTTATTTTCATAGGAATCTGTAGGTACCTTTGAGGGCATTATATGTTTCCAAGGAGGACCACGAGGTCTGAAGGCTGGGGGTTGGAGAGATGGCCTGGAAGTCCAGAACACTGTCCCCTCTTCCAGAGAACCAGGGCTCAGTTCCCATCACCTACATGGCAGCTCACAACTGTCATTCACTCCAGTTCCAGGGGATCCGACGCTATCTCACAAACATACGCAGGCAAAACACCAATGCACATTTTTTTTTTTTTTAAAAAGGGAGAAGAAAAGGACTGTATGTTGTATCATATGGCCCATAAGAAAGAACTTTCTATGGTGTGGAGACAACACAGAACAATTCGGTAGTGTTGCTCTCTCATGTCCCAGATGATGAGCACGGCTTCAGGTAGGGCCCCCTTTAGTCTCCAATGGGCTGAGTTGACAGAAACCATTCTTCTACTTGAGCCTGAGAGATGTGATCCAATGGATCGCCAGCAGTGTGTAGCAGACGGAATTACCAGTTTTCACACTACACTGTAGCAAAACATAGAAACTGTGACTAGGTTATACAGACAATGGGTGATTGTTTGGCCATGTGGTAAGGACTTACTAAAGAATACGAGTTAATATTGGGGGACAATATTTGTTGAAGACTGTGGATTGGTCCCTGAGATAGTGTGTTAGTGATCACCCAAAGTCTCTGATGGTGGAAAAGGCTCTTCTCACTAAGGTGGACATGAAGGTCGACTGTCTACCACCGAGCCCCTATCTCAGCAGCCCAGTACTTGTTCAGTATGTTTATAATGGGCCATGAAGAGGGGCAGAGAGGCCACGCACAGTTAAGAAACATGAACACATCCTTATCTGCCTGAGTCTCCAACTTCCTCACTGCAGTGGCCAAGCCTGAAAGTCAACATGGCCTTGTGCCCAGCAGGAGCAGTCATCCTGTGGAAGCTGGCTGATTACATCAGACTCCTCAGAATCAAAGAAAGGGGAACTCGTTTTCCCTGAAACACTCGCCGTGAACCTAGGTTGCATCAGCTTTCCTGTTTTCGGCCAAACCTCTTTCTGACCTATCTGATCTGTATGGATGTATTATTTATCAGGATGGTACCACTCACATAAAATAGCTTCTACCATTGAATGAAAGAGGTCAGAAAACGGGCTGTGAGGATCAGCGATCTTATACATAGCCCGCCGTGGCTAACACTGATTGTCAACTTGGCAGGATCTAGGATCACCTCGGAGACAGGCCTCTGGGCTCATCTGTGAAAGATGCTCTAGACTGGGGCTAACTGAAGTGGGAAGACACACCCTAGCTTAGGCAGTACCATCATGGACGTGGCTCTAGACTGGACCGAAGGGAGAAAGCTATCGGACCATCAACACCCATCTGTCTGCTTCCTCTCTATAGAAGCAACCCGACCTTGATGTCACTCCACCAAGCCTTCCCTGACAGGATGATGGACTTTGGCCACTTGAGCTGTAAACCAAAACAAATACTTCTTCCTATCCCTTAGTAACTTTAGTCAGGTACTTCATAGAGCAATGGTAAAGGTAACTAAGGTGCAGCTTACCCGGCTTCCTATAAGGGACAGCAGAGCAGCTGAAGGGAGTCCCATATCTCACAACAGGGAAAACAGGAAAACAAAAACAACTAAGTTTATCTTTTGGTTTTTTTTCAAGACAGGGTTTTTCTGTGTAGAGCTAGCTGTCCTGGAACCCTCTTTGTGGACCAGGCTGCCTTTGAACTTACAGAGAGCTGCCTGCCTCTGCCACCCGAGTGCTAGGATTAACAGTATGCACCACAGTGCCTGGCAAAACAAAACAAAAACCTTAATTTTGAATGAAATCAAATGGCATTGCCAAGAACCCTGTCCTCTTTTTAAAAAAGGCACATTTGTGGTGTTCAACCCAATGCTCTGATGTACGCATAATGTGCTAACTGGCGATTAGAATGTGTTGGATTCTCCCACGGAGAGTGATGGCCAGGGCTAAGGCATGCCTTGGTGACACCTGGCAGCCATTTTCTTTTGTGACCCTACAAGTCTGGGTTTCATTTGGACCAGAATAAATGAGGAAGAAAGTTTCCACCTGGCAAGGCAGAAACTCTTCCAATGCATCTGCATGTTTCATGATCTTCTTGCCCTTGGGAGAAGAGGCCAATTAATTAATTAGTTAATTAATTAATTAAAAAATGGGTATATGGCTAGAAGTCAGTGTGTGGTATGGGTTTTCAATAAAATCGCTGAGGAAGAAATGGATTTGCTGCTCAGTAACAGGACAGAAGAGCACTTGGGGTGACTGGGAGAACTCACTGAGTTGCCGTAGACAGCTGCAGTGTTCTTAAGACACGGACTTGGTGACTATTCCTAAGGCTCCTCTTCATGATTAAAATGCCAACTCAATTTTTCATCAAGAACTCCGACACACTGGGCTGCATCCGAGGTGTATCTCAATTTAAGATGGAAGCGAGAAAACCTCCCATTTCTCTCCCTCATGGTGCTGAGAACTGAGCTCAGGGCTTTGGGCATGCTAGGCAAGCACCTACCTAAACCATAGAAGCCTTCTCTATGGCGTCCTAATCTGAGTACCTTCTCTGACACTTCCTAGTCTAGCATCTCTCCAAAGTTAGCCGACAGCCCCAACCCCATTTTTCTCACCTATTAAATAGGAATGATAACAGCGTCTACATCAGAGGGTTTGGGTGGGATTAAGCAAGGTAGTCTGTATACGGTGCTCGAGGGAAGGCTCAATGACAGTAGCTAACCTGGTTCCGAATCAATGTGAGTCTTTCGGGGGAAACACCCAAAGTTGGTTATCATTTGTCGTATGTCAGCTTTTTTCTTTTCCTTCCCAGCTCATCTGTTTCCTGGAGAGTTACTTTAGCTGGCTCTTACCTGTATGACGGTGAGAGGAAGTAGGCTTTGTTTGCTGCTGGACGTCGTACTGTGTGAGAGTTGTCCGACACTGCTGCCGATGAGCTGTGGGCTGGTGAGGGGGACGTCCTAACTGTAATGACAAGAGCTGGACACTTTCCCCTCTGTTGTTGTGGTGGTGCTGTGTGGTGGTGATTGTTTTTCTCCATGATTGGAATTGCTCAGTGCGTAAAAGCACTTATAGCATAAGCAAGAAGACCTGAATTTGAAACCTCAAAACATATATAAAAGCCGGACATGTGGTATGAGTCCTGTCTACGATCTAGTCCTCCTATGGGGACACGGGAGACAGATATAGGAGAATTCCCAAAAGCTTACCAGCCAGCTAGCCTGGCAAACACAGACGAAAAACAACGAAGATACCACTTCATATAAAGTGGAAGTTAAGGACTGGCGTCTGGGTTTATTTATTCTTTGATTTCAGCACAGGCGTGTGTGAGCTCCAATTCATATATGCAAACTCACACACATTTATTTTCTATGTGTGTGTATGTGTCTGTGTGTGTGGTACGCGTGCACGCCTGTGTGAGCAGAGCCCAGCAAAGGCTTCTGGATCCCCTGGAGCTGGACTCATGCTCTATGTGGGTATTTGGAGTGAAACCTAGGCTCTCTGGAAAGGCAGTGCATGCTCTTACCACTGAACCATCTCTCTAGCCCTAAAGCATTTGGAGAAGGTTGGTTCTAAGGACTGATTCTTCCAAATGAGTTAGAAGATGGTAAACACTTGGATCTACTCTGAGGCAATAGGTGAGCTAAGCTATAGTGGCACATACTCCCTAGACAGGTGCAGCTCAGGAACTCTCCCCTTATTTACTCTTTTTAAAAAGCAGCTGGAAGGCTCCACCCAGCAGCCAATGGATAGAGATGCAGAGACTCACACCCACACAGGAGATGGAGTCTTGTGGAAGAGTTGGGAGAAAGATTGCTGGACCCAAAGAGAACAAGGACTCCACAGGAAGACAGAGTCAACTAACCTGGAACCCTGGGGACTCCCAGAGACTGAATCACCAGCCAAAGAGGGAGTTCTTGCTGGACCTAGGCCCCCTGCACATATGTAGCAGATGAGCAGCTTGGTCTTCATCTGGGTCCCCCAACGACTGGAGCAGGAGCTGTGCCTGAGCCTGCTGCCTGCTTGCCTGCAAATCCTGGACCTGTAAATGGACAGCCTTATCTGGCCTCATTGGGAGAGGGTGTGTGGGTGGGGTGAGGTGGGGGATGGGAGGCTGAGGGGAGGAAGTGGGATGGGAGTGGGGGATTGAGACTCAGGGGGGCCTTCCCATCTCAAAAACAGAAGGGAAAAGGGAAATGGGGGGAGGCCTTATGTGAGGGGATCCTGGGAAGAAAAGAAGGGCTGATATTGGGTTTTAAAGTAAATACATAAATTTAATAAAAAAAAAATCAGAAATTTGAGAGTTTAACATGCAGAGGGGATGTCAAAGGGAATAAATAAATAAATAAATTTAATTAAAAAAAAAAAAAAAAAAAGACAGGAAAAGCCATGCCATCCTGCCTGGAGAAGGCAGGGTGGCTCTGCTACACTAACCTGACAGCTTGGCAACAGGCTGCTAAGAGCTAGGTAGTTATTTAAGGCATGATATCACGGCAAGACATCGTACATTAACTCCAAGGAAGTCCCTCTGAATGTCACTCTTCAAACTAAGCTTCAATACGTTGTATTTAAAAAGCGCTCCATGGAAAAAGACCCAGCAAGGAGAGATTTGATCAATCAGTTTTAGACATTTTAACTGACAAACCTCAATTCTTCAGCCATTCTCACTGAAGCACTGAAGTAATAGAGAGCAGGCATTACAAATACTCAACACTGTGCTGGTTTGAATGAGAATGGCCCCACAGGCTGATACATTTAAATACTTTGCCCAAAGTTGGTGGAACTGTTTGGCAAGGACTAGAAGGCATGCGTGTTCTTGTTGGAGGAGGTGTTTCACTGGGGACAGTCTTTGCGATTTGGAAAGCCCACACTGTTTCCAGTCTCTCTCCCTGCTAAGTGGTTGTCTCTTAAGTTGTGAGCCCTCAGCTTCTGCTCCAGGGCCATGCCAGCCACTGCTGCCATGCTTGTGACCACGAGGGGACTGCTCTCTAACCTCCCCACCCCCGGAATATGTCCTTTTATAGGTTGCCCTGGTAATGGTGTCTCATCACAGCAGTATATTAGCACACAGGCTAAGAAATGTATAAATGTCTCACAAAGGATTCTGTATTATGTAATACACCTTTCACAGGATTCTGGGGATAAATATTTCCTAAAGCAAGCAAGCAAGCAAGCAAGCAAGTAAGCAAGCAAGCAAACAAACAAAAACCTGGCAGAGCTTACAGAAAATGAAAAGGCTAATGGCACAGAGAGATCCAAACTCACTGGTAATTAGAGCTGAGAAGAACGAAACCCTGACTTTATATCTAGCAACCCTGATTTTTATAGCTAGCAATAGTGAAAAGCGAGAAGCCATGGCAAATGCTGGCTGTGAGGTGAAGAGAGGATGTCTGCCCTTGGCTTTTGGAAGTGAGGCTGGTTTAGCCCTTCTGAAGAACAACCAGTCACCCCCTCGCCACGGTGTTAGCCAACTCAATGCCAAACACACAGGGTAAGCAATCCCAAGGGGAGAAGGTTAAGTTGAAGGCCTCACGGTTTCTGAGATCTCAGTCTATGGTCAGCCTGCACGGTGATCGATAGGTGAGGCAGAATCTCGTGGTCCCAAGGACTCAGAAGAGGGAAACCACTGTTCTCAGGGCAGCCAGGAAGCAGGGCTGAGGAACAGACAAAAGATGCACATGCCCAGGGGAGCTATACTATACAACGAGGCCCCACCTCCAGATATCTCATTCTTCAATAAAGCCCTCAATAGACTAAGGCAGGGCTTCAGCTCCGACTCAATCAGTCTGCACGAGTATGTCAGACTGCAACCACGCCTGAAGCATACCAGCCTTGGGAGGACTCAGCGCTTCGTACTCCTAATGATCACGATATGCCCACATCAACGTTGTTCTTACAGATCCATTTCTGGACACAAATGCTAAGGACTTTGCACAGGAGTCCAGGAGAAGACATGAAAGAAGGTGCTCTTTGTTTTCATTCCTAGTGATCAGTCCTTGGAGGCTGACCATAGGTCGGTTATAGATTGGCCAGGCATGGTAGCACACAGCTTTAATAATAGCAGTTGAGAGGTAGAGGCCAGCAGATCACCGAGTTTGAGGCCAGTCTGGTTTAGACAGTGAGCTCCAGGCCAGCTGGGGCTGCAGAGTGAGCCTGTCTCACAAACAAACATCAAAACAAAATCATGATGATGCATTTTGTAAATGCTAGTTCTTAGGAGATGGTGGTCTGAAGACCAGGAGTTCAAGGCCAGCCAACACTACATGAGACCCTCAAACACACAAACACAAAGATAGGCTAAAAACACGATGTATGTAACAATACCATTTATATAACTAAAGCATGTGTACAGAGAAAATGACATATACTTTGTTAAAAATGTGTATGAGTGCACACACACGCGTGCGTGCGTGTGTGTGTGTGTGTGTGTGTGTGTGTGTGTGTGTGTGTTTGTGTGTAATAAGCACATTAAGAATCATTATCATGGGCCAAATGAGCAAGAGCAGAGGTACTCAGTCTGATAAAAAGGAGAATAAAATAATGAAACAAGAGACTTGTACAGATAATAAGAGATATGTTAAGAAAACACTTGAAAATTATCTTTATTATATAAAAAAAAATTCTACTATGTCCACAAGATACATCTTTTGTCTCAATTTAAAGGGGACATTTCAGAAATCTGTATAAAACTTATGCATTAATTCTGCCCATAAAGGGAAACAAGTTACATGTCAGTACCCTTGCAGGCTGACGTGTGGCTCATGTGTGCCACATCTCTCATAATCCTTTAGACATTTGGCTATCACAGAATGCTCTGATTCAGCGAGGGCATAATTAGCATGATGTTTGTGAAGCTCCATCAAGCCTTCTGCACAGACCCATTGCACAGATGTTTAAGTACCTTCAAGCTGTGTTTTCATATGTACAGCTAATAATTAATTTCTAGCTGTGTTTCCCTTTGAATAAAGCCAAAAAAATAACCAGAAGTTACACTAGCAGAGAGGTTTCCCTATGTAAAACACCATTTATCTTTAGTTTATTACAAATGGCAGAAAATAATTAAAAGTGTATGCTTCCTTACAACATGCTATCTCCACTAACTGAACTTCTAACCTGACATAAATCCATTGCGTACTGTAACCTGTTTCTCCTGATTATTAACCTTGGGCATGGCAACCTATAAATCATGCTCGAAACAGCTGGCGCTCAGCAGCGCCCCAAAGGTGCAAGATTGCGATCGTTTTATATATATCTTGGTATGCAGACATGAAAAATTCATTGAAGAGGTTGGGATTGTAAGACTTATTGTAATGAATTTTCTCAAAAACATAGATCATGCTTAAAATAGGTGTCTGCTTATTATAATGCAGCCATTTCTATCCTCCTGAATTACCTTGCCCATAGCTTAGCCATTTTCTTAAAGTCAAACATGATGAGACCTAAACAGATTTACTATCCTACTTTGTGCTGCTTGAAAGTAGAAGTGGTTGACTCCCCCGCCCTCTTTTTGTTTCTAGAGTTAAGAGCTGCAGACTCCAAGGTGTCAAGTTTTGTTTTGTTTTGTTTTAAAGAAATCTGTCCGGAACCATTCCCATTTGCTTGGGTTTGTCAGATACAAACACATAGAAAAATTCAAGAAGTATTACATCCTTATTGGTCACCAGTATGTCACACTGCGCCCCACAAGTCATGCATCCTCAGACCCCCTGGCTGTCCTGGAACTCACTCTGTAGACCAGGCTGGCCTCGAACTCAGAGATCCGCCCGCCTCTGCCTCCCAAGTGCTGGGACTAAAGGCGTGTGCCACCACCGCCCGGCTCAGATTGACAGTCTTAAGACAACTAACTCGTGTGCTAAGGACACAGCTCAGTTGGTATCGTTCTTGTGGTACAAGCTCTGGGACCTGACTTTGGTTCCCAGAACCCAGACGAAATGCCTGTATAAGCCCAGTGCTAGAAAGGGAGAGACAGAAGGCTCTCAGGGAACTTACTAGCCATCCAGCCTAGCTTAATTGTGAGCATCGAGCATCATCTAATCGAAGACCCTATCTCAAAAAAAAAAAAAAAAAAAAAAAAAAGGAACAGGAACACTAGTGAGGAATGATTACCATCAGTGTTCTGACCACAGCGCACTCTCTCTCTCTCTCTCTACCTGAAAAGAAAAGAGAGAGGAAAAGAGAAAGATGTTTAAGATGTTTGAGCAGAGCGTGCCACAAATATCACTGCACACAGTTGTGTCACCTGCACTGCAGGTGGTGGCTTTCTTAACATATCCAGAAAGGACAACGTCCCAGGTTTGAACCTCTGCTCAGGTCCCTCACAATAACCAAGTGACTGTGTGGACTGTGCATAGTACACGCAGGTTCACTACCCAATGCCTGGCATGTGTGGCTTGGTGGAATCGTCACCACCAGTTCCTGAGATGATCTATGAAACCACACTTACCACCACCACCATCACCACCACCACCACCACCACCACCACCATCACCACCACCATCACCACCACCACCACCACCACCACCACCACCACCACCACCACCACCACCACCACCACCACCATCACCACCACCACCACCACCACCACCACCACCACCACCACCATCACCACCACCACCACCACCACCACCACCACCACCACCACCACCACCACCACCACCACCACCACCACCACCACCACCACCACCACCACCACCACCACCACCACCACCACCACCACCACCACCACCATTCCAACTTCCATCTAAGGTAGATGTCCAGAAAGGGAAGGGAACTTGCGCAGGGCACACAGCCTGCAGTTGGCTGCGTAGGATTCAGCCATCAGAGCCCATGGTAACCACAGCACAACGCTGCCCTTCACTTCATGTGTCGTTCGCTCCTTACTTCCCTTTTCCAATGTGATTGGCCAGGTTTGTAAACTGTAGAAATACGAATTCGCAAAAGGCACAGTTTATGGGCCTGCCAGAGCTGTGCCAGCAAAGTAGGCTAGACTGGGTGGCTTCCACAACAGACATTTGTGTCTCGGTTACACTGGAGGCTGGATGTCCCAGACCAAAGACACAGCGGGGTCTCTCCTGAGAGGGCCTGGTCCTAGTGAAGATGTTTGTCTTTTCTCTGTGTTCTCATGCCATGTTCCTTCTGTGCATCTACGTGCTAATCCCTCCTTCTAAACCATGCCTCGGGTTGGATGGGTGCACAGACACACTAGTCCTGACGGCATTTACGCCCAGCATCTCTTGAGAAACCTCACTTTCAAGGGCAGCCATATTCAGACACTCTGAGTATGATGGCAGAGGATGCAGTGGGTGGTGTCCCCCCCCCCCTTTTTTAAAGGTGGAAACATCTGATTAGAAACAAATAGATCCAGTTGCTATACGCTCTATAAAAGTGTTAAGCTCATAGCCACACCCCCCCTAGCCCCCAGCCCTTCATTTGTTATCAGAGGTGAACTGCTGAAAGCAGAAGAACCTCTGTCATTGTGTCTTTTTTTATTATTTATTTATTACATTTATTTATTTTGTATGTATGGGGTAGGGGATGCATGTGACATAGTGAGCCTATGGGGTCCAGAGGGTAACTTCTAGAGTTTTTTTTTTTTCTTTCTGGAACTAGCTAGCATGAGGGTTCTGGGGAACTCAGGTTAAAACCGACAGCAAATACCCTGACCAGCTGACTATTTTAAACTGAGTTTTGGCGTCAGACATGGTGACATGGTTCTAGTATCTTAGTGCTTGGCAGGTAAGGTGGGAGAAGGGCAGGCTGGGGTACACATGTATGGAGACCCTGTTTCAAAATAACAAATAAGCACAATAATAGAGTTTGGGGAACCAAGTCAGCGCCTAGTGGCAGATGTCTGAGCACACACTACATCCATTGTTTGTCCTGGAGTCCATAACCATCTTAACACACTGGTTAAGCAGAAAAACCTTTGTCATTGTGTCTTTTTTTTATTATTTATTTATTACATTTATTTATTTTGTATGTATGGGGTAGGGGATGCATGTGACATAGTGAGCCTATGGGGTCCAGAGGGTAACTTCCAGAGCTACCATGGCACCCAGAGGTGCTTTTTCCCTGACTGGGAAAAGGTCTGGCATTCAGGGCCAAACAGCAAAGCAGAAGAAGGAATGTTAGATTTTAAAGAAGAAGGCAGAAATTCAGAGTGGCCGTGGCCAAATGGCAGGCGCTTGGTGTGGGACAGACTTTCTCTCCTCACTTTGTCTCTCCCACACAAGGAAGGCTAAGGGCAGCTCCCTGAAGCCTATTCTGTTTTGTTTTGGTTCGGTTTTCATACTGAAAGGCGAGTGGGAACAGGAGCTCTGCCCTGAGCATGCCAGGGCGGAGGGAGCAGTGACGTGGGTGCTAGCTGCCATCTGGCAGGAGCAGGCACACCTTGGGCATCTAGGAACCTGTGTTAGCTTGGCAGGGCCACCATGCAGGTCCTGTGGCAGCTGCCAGAAGCCTGGTGGATAAGAAAGGTCTTGTTTGTGTCTTGCAGGTCTAAGTGCTGCGGGGAAGAAACTATAGGCTTATTAGATTGCCTGATTTTCTCCCAGTCTCAGTGAGTGAGAAAAACCCTTCATTCTGTCCTAAACAAACACACACTCACAAAGCACTGGACAGACACAATGGGGACAGAGTTCCCTGCGGTACTGTCACCACCGCAGGGACAGTAGGCACAATAGCGGACATTGTGTATGCTGTGTGCCAGTGTGCCAAGTAGATCTAAGCATGAGCTCATTCAGTGTTGGCAGCAGGCTGCCATGCAGGGTGCTTCTTCTACTCTCCACAGGAGAAAGGAGGTGCGCTCAAGGCTCAGGGACACAATAGAGAATGGCGTCTGCTGACAGGACAAGCATTTGGGGGAGAAGACAGTTTGGCATGGTCTTCCTTCTTCGGAGACTGACCTTGCCTCTGTTTTCCATTTGTACAATGACCTTCAAAGCAATCTCCACCATCTCCACCCTTTGCCAGCTTACTTTGTTAATAATAATTATTATTAATTTTAATTATTATAAATTTATGAATCACAATTTATAATGTAACTTGTGTTTATAGATATAAATGTATTTACATGGGCATATTTATAAAATTATAATTTACATAATAATAAATAATAATTTTGAGACATATCTCTCTCTGAAGCACAGGTTTACCTGGAATTCACAGTCCTCCTGTCTGAGCCTCTTAGGCACTAGGATTACAAGCACAGGCCTCCACATGGGCCTCATCTTCTTCTCTTATTATTGCTCTCAGAGAGAGGTCACAGGCACCTTGAAGACCAGATAAACATAGGAACCTTTTGCCATAAATATAAAAACACACAACTGTGCTTCTAAGGTCAAGGAATCTGGAGCCACACACTTTAAATTAAGGACAGAAAGCCTGGTTTTCTGTGAGATGTTTCAAAGTTCAGGGTGCCAATCATTACTTAGTCCTTCATCAGCGTACCTTTGTACGGCACGCACACTTCCTTATTGTAATAACATAGACGAGACAGTAACAGAAAAGAACGTATTAGTGGGAGTAAGCATATGTGTTGTAAAGTTTTCCCTGTTTGGTGCTGAGGACTGACTCGTGGAGCTCAGTGGCTCCTCCTACTACACACAGTGTGCCACTGAGCTACATTCTTGCCCTATTTTAAGACACTTCTATCAAACTATAAATGTGCATAAGGCCCCAGCTCTCTCTCTCCCTCTCTCTCTCTCTCTCTCTCTCTCTCTCTCTCTCTCTCTCTCTCTCTTGCTGTGGTATGACAATGCCTTTTGTGCAGCCTTGGCCCTTCCTCCAGGCTCAAGGCTAATTCCTGTCACAGCAGGTCGCCTGTCTTTCAGGATAGGTATCAGTTCTATGACTTGGGAACACCACAGTCTCCCCAGTGTCCCTCACACTTTCTCTTGTGCCACTCTGAAACTCATCATCAGATGACGGTAGCTTTGAAGTTAGCATTTAGTCAGCGCCAGTGCAGACACGGGCCTTTGAGAGTCCTATTTCTAATCCACATACTGCATCGCATAGAAGGTAAGAACACAATTCGTTTGCTCTTCCCTGGTGAACAAATGGGAGAGTGCTCTGTGATGGGCCAAGTTCCTGTTCACACTGTGTGTGACAGTAGGTAGAAGGCCCTGCCTGGTTGGTTATAAGGTAGACAACACATGTGGTTTAGAGTTTTAGGACCAGCTTTTGAGATCCATCAAAAACCCACCACTAACCTTGAGAAAAACTGAACCCTGGATTTTTTTTAGCCTTGAAAATACTGAGTAGCTTGCCTGTTTCAAAGCTGCAAGTATCCGTTGACACAGTGAGGGTACATGTGCCCTCAAACCTCTATCAGCAGACAGATAAGGGTTGGGTAGTTAAGCAGCTCAACGACAGCCTGAGGCCATGCAAGACTAAGCTACACTCTTTTCCCTCAACCCCTGTTTCCCAACTCTAGTTGCAAGGTAAATACTTGGCAATCAACCACCTCCAAAGACTAGGAATACTTTTTGAAAAAAATCTTCATGATTTCTATTCCTAAAGAGCCTTAAATATATGAAAGGCCAAAGCAAAGGCAGAAATCTAAAAGGATGTGCATCATTTGCCAAGCAAGTGTCTGGTTTTCTAGAACTGGCCCGTGGTGTCATTCTTGGGTCATGGCCGACACGTTAAAGTAGCATGTAACCATGGTAATATAAGATAGGTGGTGTGGAGGTCACTTAACTCAAGTTTTGTGTGTGTGTGTGTGTGTGTGTGTATGTGTGTTTAACTTTAGTGGTTGTTTGTTTTAATCGCAAAAATTTAGGAGCCTAGATGAGCTCGCCTTAAAGCAAGCTCAATGAGGTCAAATTATAGGAAGTCAAGACAAAAATCATGAGGCCACAGGTCTCCCCTCAGATCTCTGGGCCCAGAACTTCTTAATAATTCAATATATTTAGCTATGACTAACAATCAAGGAGCTACAGTCATTTGTGTCTGTGACAGCTATTAAGACAGTAATGTTTGCCTCACCTTCAAGTTCTGCCGGGCTTCGGTGACTCCCTGGGCACAGGGAGAGAGGCATTTGGCATGGCATCATTGCTAGAGAAATGTGTCACATTCATGAGCATTCTAATTTGCAGGGATTTATAATTGCCCATGCGTTCTTACTTACCCTTTACAACTTAGGTGTGGCTAGCTAGCCAGTAGAGTTGCACATGGCTCGTGAAACTTCCAGGTAAGGTGCTTTTGACATTATTTTCTCCCACTGCACTCATCGGAGTGACTGGGGCCCAGGAGCTTGGGGGAGGGGTACAGGGTACAGGGTAGGGGTTCGGCCATGGGTGCATCTGAGCTGTAAATGGTAAGGAGAAAGCACCTTTCTTTCTACATGAGGCCCACACCATGTGTTCTCAATCCCTTTGGAAAGCCACTGATGGCTCATCTGCCCTGTTATAAGTCACAGTAGAAAATAATTTATAGCTAGGCATGGTAGAACACAACTGTGACTCCAGCACTCAGGCAGGCGAACTGAGAATACATGGTGAGATTGTCTCAGAAAAACAAAACATAAAAAGAACACAGAAAGCATAGCAGGGGCATACACTATCAACATAAATTATTCTTTGTCATGACTCAGGTTTGGAGGTCATGATTACTGTGTTTTATAAAAAGGAGCGAAGAATATGTTTTGTGGAGACAGGTATCGTGACGGGGGAGGGGTGCCTCGGTGGGCGCATGCTGAGACATCACTTTCCTCTGAGGTACTGCCATATGAAGGGGTATAGTGTAGAACAGAGTTTATCTAGGGCATGGGGAGGGGAGTTGAGGAGTAGACAGAGAAAGACAGACAGACAGAGGGAGGGAGAGAGAGGACAAGAGTGAGAGAAGAGAAGAGAAGAGAAGAGAAGAGAAGAGAAGAGAAGAGGAGAGGAGAGGCAAGGCTGGCCATGAACACATAGAAAGGGGAGGAAGGGAAAAGGAGAGAGAAAGAAAAGGCAGATAGAGTAAGAGATTGAGGAGGGGCCAAACAGCCCTGTTTACAGCAAGCCAGGCCTATCTGGCTGTTGCCAGGTAACTGTTGGGCAGAGGATAGAAGGAATGCCAACAATGATCCTCAACAAGGTTTGTTTTGTTTTGTTTTGTTTTTTGTTTTTGTTTTTGTTTTTGAGACAGGGTTTCTCTGTATAGCCCTGGCTGTCCTGGAACTCACTCTGTAGACCAGGCTGGCCTCGAACTCAGAAATCCGCCTGCCTCTGCCTCCCAAGTGCTGGGACTAAAGGCGTGTGCCACTACTGCCCAGCAACAAGGCTTTAAAATACATAATTAAAAAAACATTGGATTTAGACAGTATACGTGTGTATGTTGGCATATGCAGAGATCAAAGGATAACTTTCAGGGGTTGGTTCTCTCTTGTACCAGCTGTGTCCCGGGGGGCGGGGGGGGGGGGATTGAGCTCATTACCAGGCTTAGCAGCATCTTTACTCACTCAACTATCCCAAGGGCCTTACCAAGAAAGGTTTTAATAGAAAAACTGACACCTATACATCCCTTATGGAAGTGTTTTGATTGGAATGTTTTGGAATAAAAGACAGTGCTCAGCTTAAACTGTATATTTCCTCCACTGGCTGGGCATTCCTATGGCCTACAGAGTCCTTTACTCAAAGTGGTCTAAGGACAGGGAGTCCATGGTAACTGCCTTGTCACTGAGCTGCTATGACAGTGTTCTTCTGTTTGGTGGCTCAGACCACACTGGCTTTACACAGAAAAAAGACAGAAAATACGTTTAGATTTTGGAGAGTAAATGGCAGAAGACTTTAAGGATGGTTTTACAGAGTAACCTCTTGAGTTACTCTGACACAACTGCCCCCTAGAAAGATGGAGCAGAAACTGGGGCAGAATAAATCCTTGGCAAGAGGCAATGTCTGCCCTCAGACCTCTCCCAGTAAGAGGGAAACCACCACAGAGTTGCCTTGGAGGCTCCAACCCTAGCAGATAAAATGACAGTTGTGCAACCCATAGTGAGAGAGAGCTACAACAGCCCAGAGAAGGCCATGTGGGACACAGGAAGAGGCACCATTCTGCTGGGATGACCTCACTTCTCATGCAAAGGGATAGTAGCAACAATATGTGCCTAACTGTTTGGGCATGGTATGGTTAGCTTATGAGTACAAATAATAAGAAAGAAAGGAAGGAAGGAAAGAAAGGAAGGAAGGAAGGAAGGAAGGGAAAAAAGAGAAAGAGAGAAAGAAAGAAAAGAGAAATCTACAAAACAGAGCTTACTGCCTCCCAGGGAGGCATGGTTGAACGTGTTAAAGAGGAACTCATCACACTGTCAGATGCCATTTGCCTTCCCCCATTAAATGCACAACCTGCTGCGTTTTCAGGCTCCCACATCCAATGGTAAGTTCAGAACAGACACTGACAGAAGTGAGGCAGTTTTGAGTTGCAAAGCACCACCAGGCTCCCATCAGTCGGTGAGAAGGATCACGTTTCTTCAGTAATTTTGAAATTAAGCTTCCAGATCAAACTGTGGAAGTGGTGAAAGGGCAGTGGCGGAGGTCCCCACTAAGACCGAAGCCTTCACGGCTCTCTGAATAGGCACTTCTGCTTTACACACTTGGGAGTTGTTGCTTTGCTACCACTCCAAAGCCACCATGATAGATTGCTCTCTGGGCCACAAAGGCCACAGGGAAAAAGACTGCTCACGGGCTGCAAAGAGGCTTGGCGACAGTTCAGCGGCATGCCCATGAGCGCGCTGACACGGAATGCTGCCTCCTCTGCTCTCATGATGGAAGTCCCAATCTGCTTAGGAGCCCGAAAAACCATGCATCACTCTAAACAGAGAGATGTCAGAGATGAGCATACCTGATGGTGTTGCTGCCCCATTCCATTTTATTTAAACGACACAGTAAAATGATTAAGGAGATCAAAGTAAAATTCAGCAAGATGTAGGAAGATCCAAAGCTAGATCTTACGACAGATCCTTTAGGAGAATGGACACTACATTTACACAACAAACTTTAATAGTCCAATCTTTAGTACCACAGAATATTTCCAAGTAGGTGACTTGGCTACTAAAAAAGTGATGGATGTGTCACACGAAAGGAGTCTAAGTTAGACTAAATTCTACAAGTAGTTTTCAATTTAGTTTAGTATGTCTATAAAACTGTGGTAAATCCTACCTGAGCTGAGAAAACACATAAACTCGCTTATTCAAGAGACACAGCGAATGAAAGAGACCTCTCCTAACTCTCAAGGGCTCGTCAGAAGACACGGATATCATTCTGCTTCCCATTTAGTGTCACTGTCCTCTCAAGGCACTTGGTGCAGATACATCATCTCTGTAAACGTGAGCTGCACGTTCTCACTTTGATGCCGGGGTGGGGAGTGGTTCCCTGGGAAGGACCTCTCCCTTCTCAGAGGTGGGGGTGGGGGGAGGCCAATCAGGTATAAAGCGAATAAATAATGAAATAATAATTAAATTCTAAAATTAGCTCAAAAATAATTTTCATTGTATTGTGGGAAAAAAATTCCTATTTCACTTTCTAATCTCTTTAAAAACCACTGATTGTGTGGCATTACAGAAAAAAAAAAAAACTAAAGAAAACAAAGAAAATATTCTTTCATCTGTTGGTTTTATCCCTGGGTATACTTCAAGTGGCAATAGTTCTGAAGAGTTAAATTGAAATTATTGAGTTTTAACTCTAAAATATTTCCCAAGCCCACTGCTGAAACCCAAGGCTGCTAGACCTACCTCCTACTCCCTTTTGCAAGCCCTTATTTTTTGTGCTACTGCCATATTGACCCTTAAAGGCATAGATCTCTCCCCTTCCTGGCTGGAGCCTTCCAACCACTGGAACCATCCAGGCTCTATATGATAGAACCTCACTCCCCAATTCTTCTGGATAGACGTGTGATATTCCTTCCCACCCCATAGCAGTCCCAGTTTAAGGTCATTGCATTGGTATTTCTTTTGCTCGGGAGATCCTGCAGCCACATCTGCCTACTGTTTCCCAAAGCGTAGCTGAGTTTGGCTGGGCCCTCTGGAGACCTTCATCTTCACCCATCTCATCTCGTTAAGTCTTCTTTGCTCTGCCAAATCATACGCCCACCAGCTTTCTACCAGGTAAGAAGCCCACCAGCAGGGGATCAGTCTTGTTTTTGTTTTCAGTTCTCTAACTTCTGCACCAAAGACTGCTTACTTCTGAGTCCTCATTTCATTAGCACAGCAATTAAGGGCCTGGGCTTAGAGCACTGGCCAAGCTTGGTTCCAACACCAGGCTCTATCATTTCAAACACTTGTTTTCTTTACACACTAAAAATACTTGGTGGTGGTGGGGGGCAATATCAATTTAAATTTCAACACACGAACAGGGACTGAGAACTTCCAGTTTCCAGATCTAATTTCCCAGGCATCCTTTCTTGTGAAATGGCACACGCCTATTGTTGGCATCAGGATCAGCTTTGAACCCAGTGCCATCACACCTAGGCAACAGCGACCTGCACTGACCTGCACATCCGTTGCCAAGGCAACCACCACCACATTCCCACTCGGCTTACCTCCCACCTATACCTGCAAATGGCCACGTCACTATCCAAATAAAAGAGGCCCCTTTGACCTCCTTCTCTCTCTCCCTCCCTTTCTCCTTCACCACCACTTTTGCCCTTTTCTCCTACAATAAACCTCACACGGAACTGTTTGGCCTGGTGTGGTCTGTCTGGAGCTGTGTTTCTTTTTTTTTTTTTTATATTTATTTTTAGATTATTTTCTTTATTGACATGTAAATTTTCCCTTTCCCAGGTTCCCCTCCAACAAACAAACAAACAAACAAAAACAACAAGAACAAACTTCTTTTGCCTCCCCCCTCCCCATGCCTGCCACCCCACCCTCTCCCACTTATTGGCCCTGGCATTCCCCTACACTGGGGCACAGAACCTTCACAAGGCCGAGGTCCTTTCCTCCTATTGATCAAATTTGCAATCCTCTACTATACACATGCTGCCAGAACATTCAGTCCCACCCTGTATAGTCCTTGATTGGTGGTTGGGTTCCTGGGAGCTCTGAGGGTACTAGTTAGTAATTGTTCATCCTAAGGGGCTGCAAACCCTTCAGCTCCATAGAACCTTTCTCTAACTCCTTCATTGGGGACAGTGTACTCAGTTCAATGAATGGCTGTGAGCCTCTACATCTGTATTAGTCAGGTATTGTCAGAGCCTCTCAGGAGCTAGCTATATGCTTGTCCTTCCTTCAGTCTCTTGGAGCTGTGTTTCTAACACAACACCTATGACCTCGGCATTTGGGAGGCAGAGGCAGGGAAGTGAGTATGCCGCCAGCCTAGGCTGCATAGAGACATTACCTCAAAAGAAACTTAAAAAAAAAAAAAAAGCATTTGTCTCTTTCAGCCTCAACTACTATGCAGTTATGAAGAGGAATCTGTAAAACACAGTAACACCAACAACTTTGGATTGCCCCCATATAATTTTTCTTTTGAAACCCAATGTAGTCCTTCAGGAGGGCCTGGTGGACCACAGTTCAGACCATCCTCCAAAGCAGTGTGCGCCACTTACTTACCGGTTCTTGGCTTCCCTCGCTGAATCAAGCAGCGCAACAGCCATGATACTCTGGTACCTCAAGTACAGCTCGGGGAAACACCGGCCAGCATTAGGCTGAATTGTAAGTAGTTTTTCCGATAGACTCAAGATGTCATGACTTCTTTCCATTGAAAGAAAGAAAAACTGGTATTTTCCAAGGTGGAAATCTGAATGACTTTGTGTAGTACAAAATGGGTGCCGATATTTCTAAGTTCAGAGTTCTTACTGCTGCCGAGCAACAGCCACCTCTGCTTTGAAGATGAACACCACTCTCAACATTCAGGGCTGGCAGGGACAGAGTCACGCTCTTACCCTGTTCATAGAGGCTGACAAGGAACTTTCCAGTAAACACAGAACTTCAGGAAGAGAGCCTATTGCAATGCAGCTTATAAAACCAGCTCTCCCTACTGAAGTCTCTCAGTTAAACATTTATGTTCCCTGCTTCGTGCAGACCTAGTTTCACTCCCATGGTCAAGAGAGGCCATTCAGGAGGCATTCCAAAGCACTTGCTTCCCAAGCACAAGCTGGTTAACCTTCAAGATTTAGCCACTCTGGTAGCTTGACGTTGCTCCTCTTCCAGTCATATGGGCATATTTTCATCTTGGATGTACAAGTCAGCTGGGATCTCACTGTCCAAAAGGAATTTAGATGGGCTGGCCTGCCCCATGTAGAGGATAGCCTGTGTGCACACTGCTGTGTAAAGGGGGGTGTAGGAAGGGAAAATGCTTAATTCCATCTAGATCACTCCTTTTTTAGATGGAAATAGGATTTGCTCAAATGACATAAAAATAGGTCTTATAATTTAAACCTTATTGTAGAAAACAAATAAAGGGTTTAATATTCTAGTAGCCCTTGAGACTGGGTGAATGTGTATGTGCATGCACATGCACACATACATACTTACACACACACACACACACACACGCTTAAGTGGGTCCATTTTAGTTCCACGTGGGTCTTTCCACACACTGGCTCTTGATATCAAGCTCTGGTCGGCAGGACACCAGAATGCCTTTGTGTCCCTTGCTGACACTACGACATTGTGTTTTTCTCCCATTATCCAAGGATAAATGACCTAGATAGTGTGCCTATTAAAGCCTCATTTTTCTTCTGCCCTTTTGTCTACTGTGTACCCCATTATCACAGGCTGCACACATTTTCAGGATTCCTACTCTCAGATGCCCTTTCAGGGGAGCAATAAGAGGTTTTTGTGTGTGTGTATGTGTGTGTCTGCTGAGATATCCGGCATAGAATTACATGAAGGTGGTAATTCAAGGTTTTCCTCTCCATCTAGTCTTGGAGACAGCTAGTGTGGGTTACTAACAGCTAATCTAGCATGAGAGGACATACTAAGCAAAGCGTGAAAGCCAGAATGCTGTATTTGCAGCTATTGCGAATAAAAAAAAAAATAAATAAAAAGAACACCAGTTCCCCTACACACTGCATTCTATAACTACGTCTCTGCATATCATGGGTCACTTTTATTAAAAGCATCATTACTACAGTTGGCAGAAATTTACATTTTATCTTACATGATAGCAGTCTTCAGAGAAAAAAAAATAAAAGGACATCACAACAAAGAAAAACATTTACAAAGTCCTGTCTGTAAACTTCAAGGCTAGTTCAGAGCTGAGGTAATGCTGTTTTAGCTTTGTGGCTAAAGTAACAAAGTCCTTTAATTTAAAAAAAAAAAAAAAAAAAAAAAAAAAAGGTACCTGATTCTCACTTCTCTCAGTCTTCTATTTACTCTTCTATTTATTTTGTTTAAACCAGTGCATCACAAGACCACACGCCAATGGACTGCAGTTGTCTGGCAAGAACCCTCCCAGAAGGTTAGTTTTCCAAAGGGACCCTTCACATTCAACAGCTGCCTATTATTGCTGCGCCTCGGGACGGAGGCGTTCACACTAACGTGGAGATTGTCAGAGTGTATGGATGTGTGTATGCAAATGTGGGAACCCCCATAAAGTCAGAAAGGGAGACGAATGAGCAAGATATGATATGTACGGTAAATTTCATCTTGACCTTCACAGCAAAAAAAAAAAATTAAAATTAAAAAATTAAATATATAACTTCATACTTCCTGTGAGCTGCACCTCCTTCCACTAGCGCCGCTCTGTTACACATTGCTCTTTATTATAATACCAGTGGTACCCAAAGAAAACAGCAGAGCATTATGTGAGTTTCCTTAAAGACATGATCACCGCTCAAATTTCATCCTTCCTAGGGATAATAAATAATGCACTGCACAATACTTAATGACCAAGATACCTTCGGACACACCTGCATAACATGACTTGGACTTTTTTCCTTTTTTTTCTTTTTTACTTTTTCTTTTTTTTTTTTTTCTTTTTGCTACACTATGTTACAGAACAGCTTATAAAACTAGGTATGAACATTAACTGTGAGTGTAAACAGTAGGACTACCACCTGTCAACAGTTTTCAACACTTTCAGTGGAACTGCTGCTGTTACTCGTCATTTCCGTTGTTTTCTATCTCATCCCCGCCTTCGAGAGAGTCCAGCTCTTCACCCTGTGCAACCTCGTCTTCCAAGATGGAGGACTCTACAGTCTTGTCCGGGTTCTCCTCGGCATCGCTGCCTTCCAGGGTCTCTCCGTCTTTACAGGGGCCTCCCTCGGCCTTGTCAGCAGCCTTTTCTTCGCTGGCACCCATGGCGTTTTGGAGTCCCGCCAGTGCTGGGAAGCCAGGCAGTGTCAATCCCCCCAGTCCTGGAGGTAGAAACATGGATGGGTAGAAGAGGCCTGGGGCCATGGTGGACAGGAGGAAAGGGTTGAAGGCCAGCGGGTTGGAGGGCAATGCAGCCGGGGCAGTAGCAGCACCAACAGATCCGTTCGCAGAGTCAGCAGCCGAAACGGCGTCTGTGCTTTTCTCAGAGTCTCGGTTCTCATCTTCATTGTCGTTTCCTTTCTCTTCCGCTTTTGAAGTGCCGTCCTCTGGCTCTCCTTGACTCGAAGCAGTAGTGGTGTTTCCAGTAGCAGCTGAGAGAGGGTTGTTCAGCAGCCCGCCCAGGCCGAACACGTTGGGCAGGCCCGCCATCCCTGGCAGCATCAGGGGCAGCACTGCGGCAGGGCTCTTCGCATCGCCTCCGGCGGTGGCAGCTGTGGCCAGTCCTGGAGGGAAGCCCATGAGCCCTGCCAGCTGGAGAGACTGGAGGTTCTGGAGATTCTGAAGGCTTGTCAGGTCCATCCCAGCAAACAGGCTGTTCACCAACAGAGGGTTGATCCCTGAAGTAGAGGCGACAGCAGCAGCCGCTGCGGCTGCTCGGGCGATCTCACTCTTGGGCCTTCGTCCTCTCCTGCTGGCTCCTTCTCCCCGCACCACAGGCCCAGTGAGGAGACGGTCAAACATTGACTCGGGAACAAAACCCTGGAGGACAGGGAAAGCAGACAACAGCTGTAGAGGCCAGGTCAGAGTACTTACTGCCAATGTGGGCCTCTTGGAGTTCCACATCAACATTCTAAATATGCAAGTAATTGTTTCCCTTCTAAATGCTTAATGTGAGAACTTGGGAAAGCACAGGTTTTTTACCATTATGTCCCCTTACTGAATTGTGCTGAGTTGTAGAAAAAGCTGTCCAAGGCTACTCCACCACTGAAGTAAATGCCAAGGGAGCTGCATCCATAATCAACTTAAGGAGCAACACAGCAGACAGTGGCTGGCTGACTGGTGTAATCAGTGCGTGATATGCACGTGTGCATCAGAAGCATCAAGCACAAATAACCTTTCATTTGTCAATTAACTGACAAATAAATATGCCAATGTTAAAAGGTTTTGTATGAAAGAAAAATGATAAGATGGTATCACCCAAGAGTTCATAAACTATGAAACATTCTATACACTGTGCGTTCTAGATTTTTCAAATATTGTTAAGGAAAAAAAACTGTAATAGTGTAGAAAAATTGAGTAAGTTAAACTCACATGTGTAACGCCCCCCCCCCCCCAGAAGCTATACCAAACCTGCATGTAAACATTTATAGTAATTCCAGTAATAATTTCACAAATGTGAAAAAGCCAGCGGTCTTTCCATGGGTGATGGACCAACACAAGGTAGCCGAGCATGGAATAGCACGCTGTGCAGCAAGGAGGAGCAGACCTCTGGGACATACTCCATCCTGGGTGACTGGAAAACATCCAGTGAGAGTCACAGTCTCGGGGTAGGTAGTTCCCACTTCCGTTTTATCCAGTTACAAAGGACAAGCCATTAGGGATGGCGACTGGACAGCAGTAGTCAGGCTGCAGAGGTGGGGTCAGATGTACAAGGGATAGGAAACTAGGTAGGTACCAGTTCACAAACCTGGGTCCCATGGCTAGGGGCAGCTTATTGTATTATTTAAACAAAGAAAACCAATAAGCATGCCACTAATTTGTCTTGAAAGAAATTAATAGTGATAAAATTTCATGCAGAATTGCTATGTCTGTTTTAAAACTGGACATCACAGCTAACAATCTTAACTTTTCCGCCCAGCACAAGTCCTATCTGGACGATGTTGCGCAATTGGTTCCCCTGGAGTAAGTCCACCTCCAGGGCTGGGAGTGGGTATGCCCACATAGTATTTTTAAATCAGAGCTGACAAATCAGCTCATTCCCAATTAATGATGTGTGTGTAAAATACAACACACTGGTGATGTAAGAAAACGATGCATTATGACAATTCTTTTAAGCTGGGAATAAGTCACAACTGAATAATTATTAGCCAATGGGACGCAAAGCACCTGGGCACACAGTTTTATGTGGGTCTCTTTTGTGTACTTACAGACTGCTTGACTATATCGGTCCAGTCTGGAGCAACTGCAAACTCAGGGTTCTCTTCCAGCCACCTGGGCAGGTCCTTCATTGGAGGGGCCATGGCTCCACCCATCTGGGAAGATGCATTTGGTGAACATCTGAACACCATGGAGGTTCCCCCTCTCTCTCCCCTCATCTCCCTCTTTCCGGCTGGAACACACACAGGTTCTAGAAGAAGTGCGATTTGCCACCCTCACCAGCCCCCTTCTCCAGGAGTTACCTTCTTCCCATTTCGTTTGTTAACAACAGGAACCCTTTCTTCTCCTGTCAAAGTGTTTATATCCAATTTATTAGGATTTCGACATCTATGTCGTTTTTGTTTCGGTTTCTGAAACGAGGAAAACAGCACATCTGCATTCTTCTGCAAAAGAAAGGGCTGTATTTAATGAGGCTGTATTTAGTACTGGCCCCTTCCTACAAATGCCTAAGAGAACAGGCTCAGCCACTGTCAAGTTTTAACAACCATTTGCACTTAGCAGAAACTGAATGTGTCTGAGAAAGGATCTCCCAGCACTGACTGGCCTATCCGACGGGTACTCTCTGAGGATCTATTCAAAATTATTTTAAGATTTATTATTTTTGTGTGTGGATATGAGTCTATATATATGTATGTATGTGCTCGGTGCCCTTGGAGGTCAGCGGAGAGCATCAGCTCTCCTGGGACTTGAGTTATAAATGGGTGCTGGGAACTGAACTCCGGTCTTCTGCAAGAGCAACAAGTACTCTTAACCAATGAGCTAACTCTCCAGTGGCTTTAAGTGAGACTCTCATTTAAAGTTTCCGTGATGGGCTGAAGGTGTGACTGGGTGGCAAAGCACCTAGACAGCGTCTGTGAGCACCTGGGTTCAGTCCCTAGCACCAGGAACAAAAGGGGATGAGGATGTCTTCAGATATTTATGCAAATCCTAGTATTTTAAAAAAAACTTTACATAGTTCCTTCACTTATTTCTAGTCAGTGACATAAATGAAGCCAGAGATGATGACTACATGAGATTTCTGTCTTTGAGGTGTTATAAGCGGGGAGGCTGAAAGGTAGCTGCTGGTAGCAAGAGAGGAGATGGCCCAAACTCAGTGAAAAAAGGGTAAGATGTTTGAAAAATATTAATCACAAAAGCAGAGGAAGAGATCTGTGTTGCCAGCTGGAAAGTGGTCTACTGGGCACACCACATGGAGATAATGACTGATGCTTAGTGTAACACACAAGGGCTAGATACTTAAAAGAAATCTCTGGAGACAAGAGCTTTGTAGCTCAGGGATGGTCAGGCTTTCTCTGAAGACCAAGGAAATGTACACAAGACTGTCCCCCCAAAGCCTAGACTTCTGGGAGCTAGACCCTGTGAGGGAAGTATGCTGGAGAAGTAGGAAAATGAGTAGCAGACATCTTCAAGTAACTGTGAGAGTGTCCTTCAGTCAGACAAACTACAACCAGTTTCTTTCATGTTGAAGTCACAGCAGAAATCTGGGGTACATGTGAACCTGCAGACATTCAAGCCAAAGACAGAGGGTGCAGGTAGCCATCAAGAATTCGCTCAGATGAGAAGCAATTAGGCAGACCCAGTGAGGCTTCACAAGCCCTAGCTCTACAGTACTTACTGGTACATAACTCGGCATATCGACGGTGTAGGTGGGGTGCAGCTTCAGCCAGTCAACCAAGTCCTTGTTTTTAGGAGCATCTTCTCCCACCAGCCTAGTCCCATCTTCAAGGTTTATCACAGGGATCCGGGTGTCGGGGTCCAGCTGTCCAGGAGAAGGAATGTTTCTTATTGGTGGGGTCTCTATATCTTCTTCAAAAGCTTTGGTCACCTCAGCATCCTCCTGCCGGAAGCAGACAGTGATCTGAATTGTCGTAGCATGATAAGATGCTGAGAATGCTCTACTCAAGGAAGATACTCCCCGCCCAAAGGGTCTTGCATCAAAAGGGGAGACGCTATCGGAAACGATGCTCATGTTAGGATGGCTCTCAGAATAGAAGACGACACTTCTAGACTCCTCACAAGGTAGGAGCAGTACCCTTCTGTAGGGAACTCAAAGCCTAGAGGGACGGGCAAGCCACTAGGACTACGGCACCATGCTACGTGGAGGTCTGAGCTAGAGGTGTGTGACAGGTGACCGCTCAGGGATCCCTGGACCCTGTGCCAACAAGCACCAGTTTATCAGTAACTAGCTTCTCAGTACCCAGAGAGCACAGAACAGCTCTGTTGGGAGAGCACCATTTTTTGTTAGGCGGGCGTGAGATTAAACACCAGAGATTAGTACTCCACGATCACCCTGCCACTGGGCCTTAAATGCTGTGCTTTCAACATTCCAACATCCATTTCTCCATTCCCAGGGCTTTCTAAAGTACAGTAAGCTCCACCCAGTTCAAAAGCTGCCATTAGGTCACACCCCAAGTTAGGCTCCCCGATGCCTTCAGGACAGCCCCATATTCTTCAGCTTGGCACTCTAGGCTTTTCACAACCGGCATCCATACTTCATCACCATGTCCAAATCTTCTTCCTGACTTCATCAAACTTGCCAGCAAAAAAGGCCCCGGTCTCAAAGCCAGACATGAAAGGTGCTCTCTCACCCCAGCACTTCCGCTCCAACAACATCTCTAATATTTAGTGACAGATAACAACCTTCCGGGATATTAACCTCCTCGCCTCTACGCCAAGCTTTCCTGGGGAGCACTGTGAGCATGCCTCCATCCCAGCACACATGTGTAACTTTGATACATCACAAAGTTGGGTCCCCTTATGCAAAACACCTAAAACCAGGATTCATTTCCAATTTTGTAGTTTTTGAGTATTTGTACATACACTGTCAGACATCCTGGGGCTGGGATTCATGTCTAAACATGAATTCACTATATTTATATACATCTTCACCACATAGCAGTTTTTATGCAATATTTTAATGTAACTGACTTAAATTTCTTTAATTGATTGTATGCATGATCCATGTGTGTGTGTGTGTGTGTGTGTGTGTGTGTGTGTACAAATGTGCACATGTGTGTATCATGATGTATGTGGAGGTCAAAGAATAGCTTTGAGGAGTTGCTTCTCTTCTTCTACCTTTATGCACTTCTGTTCCAGGATCAAAATGATATCAGCTGTCTTGGGTGGTAAGTGCCTTTACATATTGAGTCATTTTGCCTGTTCTGCAGCTATGTTTTAACTGTGACCCTTCACATAAAGTCGGTTGTGAGATTTTCTAGTTATTGGGTTCTATTGGTGCCCAAAAGTTCCAGAATTTGGAGCACTTTGAATGTTTTGATTGGGGAATACTCAAAAGTATACTTTTAGGTCACCTCACCCCAACACTGACTTTCTACAAATGTCCTGTCAAGTCAGGACTTTACTCTTCAAATCCCCATGCCTGGCACAAAAAACATAGTCACCATTTTGGTGACGCCAATGAAGGCACCCTCCTCCTTCATGACAACAGTGCGAGTTGAAATATGGAGGCGAAGCTGTATTCAGCATACCTTACTCTCCACTGCTGATCGGCACAGCCATGCCAACTCAGCACGTTCTGTGCATTTTATTCACGTACAAACCAGCCTCAATACTGGGGAGATCTCCAATTTACAACATCTAACGGTTAAAAAAAAAGTCCTTGAGAATACATTTCCTCTAACATCTACTAGAAGTTCCTGATGGGAGGTGCTGGCGCACGCCTCTAACCCCAGCACTGAGGAGGCAGAGGCAGGAGGATCTCTGAGTTCTAGGCCCACCTGGTCTACAAAGCAGTTCCAGGACAGCCAGGGAAGACAGACAAACCCTGTCTTGAAAAAGCAAAAATCCAAAGCAACAAGAAAGAGCTCTCATAGATCTACGTGCCAACATTAAAGTTAACTCTTAGCCCACATGGAGTATGCACGCTTCTGCTCTGCTCACACCCCACTGTGCAGCTCAAATCTTCAGAGATTGATGATGTTTTGTTGTTTTCCGAGCATGTCTTTTCTTCATTTAAAATTTTTACGCCTCTCTCTAGGCTCAAGTAATTGGTGCTGGGTGTTGTGGCACAGACCTTTAACCCACTACTCAGGGTGGCAGAAGCAAGTGGTCTCTGTAAGCTGGAGGCCAGCCTGGGCTACAGTAAGATCCTGTCTTACAAGAGAGCTGGTCAGATAACAGAGTTGGAAGAAAAGATGGGCCAGAAAAAACAAAAACAAAAACAAAAAACTTAGTGTCTCTATTTTAAAATCATAGCCTCCTGCCCCCCCCCCCAAAAAAAAAAAACCTGTCCCACTGCCTGTGGAAAGGCTCACAAAGTAGCCTTGCCCAAAGTGGCTCTATTGATTAGAGTTTCCAATCAATAGCTCCGGATATGAATTCCTTAACTCTTCACAGAGCCCATGTAACAGAGTTCTTCAGGGTAAAATTCTTGTCATCAGAGAGTCAGGGGTCCCCTTTTGGGATGATATGGTCGAGGCAGCTTGGAAAAGAGGATTTATTATACTGCATTTTATTTCCTTCTAATTAAAAAATCTACTGACTTGTCCTCCAACTAGCAATGACGTGTCTCAGCTTTCTAAAACAACCAGGTGCAGAGACTGAGAGCATTCCAAGCTACTAGCTAGGTCCCTGAGGCCCGACACCAAGCATCCATGAGTCTAACTGATGCTGGACCCCAGGGGCCTGACATCAAGCATCCACACCAGTCTAACTGATGCTGGACCCCAGGGGCCTGACACCAAGCATCCACATGAGTCTAACTGATGCTGGACCCCGGCACCAGCATTTCCAAGAGCAGAGGCATTTCCCTCCTCAAGAATTCAGAGGGAACAACCCTGTGCTCAGGAGAACATGTTTCTGCTTTATGCTATTCTTTCCAGAGCAATCAATATGTCAGAGCCTTGGGAGGAAGAAATCCTTGTGCTGCCCTTGGCTCAGGCTGAATGAGTGATCTGTACCAGCGATCAACACAGTTTTCTGGCTCAGCACCGCTGAATTCATTGTAATTCGGTTTCTCTGGTGGAGGAAGCCAGCTTCGATGTCATGTTGCTGAGAGAAGTGAGGTCAGCAGCCTAGGGCTGGCTGTGAACAGGGGCAGACACTGTGGGAGCGAACACTCAACTTACTGCACTTAACGGCGTCCGTTTGTGGCTCATGAAAAGTAGGTCGAGGCCCTCCACGTTTTTCCTCCTGCCTCGCCTCCTCTTCACGGGGGGCTCGCCATCCACCAGGGAGCCATTGAGCATGTGCCTTGTAGGTGTGCGCGAAAGGCCTGCTTGGAGCAGCTCCATTTGAGTCTTAAAGGCATCAGACACTGGTGTGGAGACATTAGGCAAGATAAACTTTGAAGTAAGAGATGAAAAATTTGAGGTAGAGCTTGTTGCCTCTCTCGAGGCCTTTGATAAGTCCACAACTTTTTCCTGTCCATTTTCTGAGACCACCTGAGACTCTCGAAGCTGAGCGACCATCTCCATAAGGTTTCGCCTCTTGGCAGCTCTTTCAGCCTCGATTTCAACTTTCCTCCTTCTCCGCCGCCGTTGGCGAGGGACAGACAGGTTGAGGGCATCATCCTATTGAAAATTCCCAAGAGAACAGAGTTGTAATGAGCCAGACCTTTGTCTGCAATAGGGGCTGGCACTGGAAGAAACAGGCCCATTCTATAGTGGTGGCCACAGCTATGGCAATAGCTACCGTCTTATTTTAAAGTCCGACGAGTTGGCTGGGTATGGTAATGTGTGCCTGTGATTTCAGCTATATAACAGGCTGGGGGCAGAAAGATTGTTTGAACCAGGAGTTTGAGGCTAGTATGGGCAATACAATTAAACAGACATATAAAATCACGTCAGACTAGTGAGCACAAGTTTCCAAATCAGTTAAAATTCACAGCAATCTACCTTTACCCACTAAAGCCAACTGCTGTGGATTACCTTGGACAACTGAGGAGATGGGGTGGTGATGTCCTCACTTGTGCCGATGCTGGCCTGGCTGACCATAGAGAGCTCGGCAAAGCTCCTCTTCTGCAGGGGACTGTCCACGGTGGAGGGTGGGTAACCAGGGACGAGGCCCTGGAAATCAAACATCTGGCGCCGATTTACTGGCCATTTGCCTTTCAGTACAGCTTCACAGATGTTGTCTAATCGGTTTATCATTACTCTGTCCTGAAGGGGGGAAGAGTCACAGGACATTTGTAACAAAGACCTATTTTAAATGACTGGATAAATATGTCCACCAAGATGCTGAAGAGCACAGAATGTTGAAAGGTCAATTATTTGGATTAAAGGAGCCTGGCAAGAAGTAAACAGACAAAATCCACCAGAACGGTTCGTTCTGAAGGCATGTTCTAGCTGCTCTAGTAAAGAAAAAGCACGACTTTCCGCTATGTTCAATGACTGACACAAGGTAGGGAGCACACCAAGTAAACACCACCCGCAAAACAGCCTCCGACGGTAAAAGGAACTCCTTCAGGCTTCACAAGCGCAGTGGGTTCCATGGAGCCTCTGCACTTCGCGTTTCAGTGGTTTGGCCCTTCAGAGCCACAGGCCAGAGTGCAGTGTGTCCCAGGAAGGGGGCCATCATTAGCGTCACTATTAATAAAGTTCAGCATTACGAAGTGGGCAGCAACTTAGGAACACCTAATGAATGTCAGTCTGGGTTCCCCACCTATTATCGCTCCAAATTTCACTGAAGCATGCACATTAAAATGTTCTAATTACAGCTCCTTAGACCAAGCTTCCATAGATCAATAGTGCCTGTGACTATAAACCTTTGACTGAACTGAGAAACTTCCCCTTTAGACTCAATGTGGGAAATTAGTGTGACCAGGAACTAAGAAGACATGGGGAATGGGAAAAAAAATCTCGTTGACAGTATACCCTTCACACAAAAATGTCACCTTCTTTTTAAGCCACGTTAACACCATTAAGAGTGGCCTGGGATGAATCACCTCAGTGTGTCACGGCACTTATGATGACTACTTCCTGCCTTGAGAAACACAGGCCCTAACGCACAGAGAACATTTTAAAGAATTATGCTTCCGAACCAAAGAGCAATTTTCCTTTGCCTTAAGTTACAGACGACCAGGTCTGGGATGACTCAGGATGAATGGGAGCAAAGGGGTCTACCACCACCCTTCTTTGGTCTTTAGGAACACAATGGGATTTTTAATGAATCATTTTAAACCTAAAAGCTTTAATCTTTAAAAAGGAAACACAGTGTCAAAGTTCTACACTTTTCATTTTGTCAAATCTAGTGAAACAGGGAGAGCTTCTACAAGACAATAGGACAGACAGACTGAAGAGCTCCAAGGAGTGGGCAGGATCAATGGTTCTCTTCACTCTACCATCATCTTACCACAAAAGTATCCTAAATGTTTATCATTTGGGTTCTTTCTGATCATTATTTTATTTTATTTATTTTTTTAAAGATTTATTTATTATTATACATAAGTACACTGTAGCTGACTTCAGACACACCAGAAGAAGGTGTCAGATCTCATTGTGGGTGGTGGTGAGCCACCATGTGGTTGCTGGGATTTGAACTCAGGACCTTTGGAAGAGCAGTCAGTGCTCTTACCCACTGAACCATCTCACCAGCCCTCGGTCATTATTTTAAAATAAAGGAAAATTCTGCACTCTTCATTTGGTTTACTCCAAACTATTTCATTTGGTTTACTTTCATTTGGTTTATTCCAAACTACTTGAAAAATCAAGCTAGAGATTTTCTTCCTGCTCTTTTGTTAGATCAACAACAACAACAACAACAACAACAACAACAACAAAATCACGGTAACAAAATCCTGCCAACCTTGGGCCAAAAGGAGAAGGCAAATGTTCTTTCGTGAAGGAGCTGAGCCACCGAAGGATCTCCGTCCTCCATGTAGAATCCATCTCGGGTTTCATCCCTAGCAGTGCTCATAGAAGCATTGCTTTCTTCATCGAAAGTCTTCCCTCTAGAGACAGCTCCTGCTGGGAAATGAGTTATGTGTGCAGTACTCACAGCCGGAATGCACGGGAGCTCAAGTCTAGAAAGGACGGCGCTAAAAACAGGAACAGCTCCCAGCTCTGCTTTACATCTGCCTACTGTACATCTTAGAGAGATACAGGTGTCTTGTCTAAAACTCACAACAACACAGCCCACAGATGTAGGTGGTGTTTCTTCTATCTTGAGGAAGCAGCCACGGAAATCTTTTCTTTGGGTTATAGAGACAGAGTCATGTGTAGCCCAAGACTTCCTCTGACTCACTATATAGCTGAGGCTGGGCTTGAACCTGTGAGCCTCTGGTTTCTCTACCCCCAGGTGCTGAAATAAGGAGCACGTGCTACTACACTAAGTAAATCTTTTGGTGCTGAAGGCGAGCCATGTTTGTGACCCAAGAGCTTCTGTTCTGGATAAGATATTAGCTAATAAGGAAGGCTCACTGGAGCAGCAAAGTCCAACATGGTGCCTGGTCTCTACTTCGTGTTGGTTATAGCACGCTGTTAACATGGAAAACATGGTATCATTCAATCAACCAACCAACCAATTAATCATCACTTATTGTGAAACAATATTTGCTCAGTGAGAGACTCTCTTCCATCATATTCCTGTGTCAACTTTAACATTACAAGGAATTCTTAGCACACCTGACTATGAAGTTAATCTGTCCTTAAGTCAGAAGTGACTGGTGTGTTCACAGCTGCTCGGAGTTTACACTCCTTGAAATATGTTTGCAGGTATAAAGGATGAGGTCAAACACATGTACACATAATCGAAACTACTCCTTCACAGAAAATGGGCATTAATTACTCTCGAGGGGAAAAGAATAAGGCAGGGTCTCATTGTATAGTTCTGGAGTTCAGGATATAGACCAACCAACCTATGCTAGAATTCAAAGTATGTGTCACCACACCTAGCCATCCACGACTTTTATAAAACAAAGACACCGGGCATGGTGGTACACGTCTTTAATCCCAGCCCTCTGGAGGCAGAAGCAGATGGATCTCTGCGAGTTTTAGGTCAGCCAGAGCTATGAAGTGAGATTCTGGATTTCTCAATTAAAAAAAAAAAAGAAAAGTTATGGTATCCCACAATGGCTATGCTCCACTGCAGTGGTGCCAGGGATTACCTTCCGGCTGTGACGACTCCTCCGACTTATCATCCTCCTCCAGCTTTTCTTCTTCGTCCTCTTCTGAGCCTTTCTCTGAGGCAGACTTGGACCCAGGGTCTCCACTGCCCTCTACGCCTCTGAGTTCGCCCTTCACAGAGCTGGCCCCGGCCTCACATGCCTGCTTGCCGTCCTTGGCCCCGCTGGCTTCCTCTTCCTCCTCTTTCCCATCCGACCTCTCTTTGGCCGGCGAGCGTTCACACTCCTCTGCCTTACCTTCAGCCTGCTCCACTGCCTTTTCTTCATGAGCATGAGCAGAGGAAATGACTGGAGGGGTCTGGCCAAAGCCCATGGCCAGAGTATTCAAAGAAGGGACGGTACTAGCCCCACGGTTCTGAGCAAAGCTCTTGTGTGCATCTAAGAAGGACAACTCAGGGTCGTTGAGGATATGGTAGTCTGTCCGGCTGACCCCATGCTTAGCAGCACCCACTAGCAGGTCCCTGTCATGTCGTCCACACTCCCACCACTCAGGCAGGTCTAGGCTGGGCTGGCAGAGCTTCAGCCTGTCGCTCAGTTGTGGGTGATGGAGGACCTGCTCTCGGATCTTGCGAAGCAGTTCAATGCGGTACAGTGTCCTGGATGCCCGTTCTTCTGTGATGGGCTCGATAAGGGAGGCGAGGTCAGGTGGCTCTGTAACACGAAGCACGGTGGTTATCCGGACAGGCCCCGGGCCCACCCTAACCTGTTGTCATGGCCCCAACTGTCTAGTACGGAGTGGCTAGTCATTCATTCCTGTACCTACCATCCTCGGGCTTGGCAGGCATTCGACACACCCGCCTGCACATGGCCACAAAGCAGCTGAAATACTTCTCCAGACTCTCATCAGACTTTTTGTCTAGTCTGGCAAAGGCTCGGAATTGGTTCCAATCAAACTGCTGTTTCACAGGGTCAAAAATAACCCCGAAGGTGGATACCACCCGGTAAAAGTCCGCTTCTTCTCTTCTTGTCCACCTGTGGGAAAGGAGATCTGGCTCATGTCATGCTCAGAAGCGCATGCAGGACAGTCTGCCTTTTTTCTGACCCCCACACCATGTCTTTGGGACTTATTTGGGGCTGAGGGATGGACACCTTCCAGGTACCAGGCCTTTCTTTACTGTCACCGTGTGGTGTGATCACTACTTCTTGGGGGACCCAGCAAAGAAGGGAAGTGAAGGCAGGGGGGGATAGGAGTGGGGCGGGGACACTGCAAAAAAGGTGGAGGACTCACTTTTGCCTTTTCTCAGATATAATAGCTTCCCTTTCGGCCTCCAGTGCTCTCACTTCCTCCCGGGGCCTCCGTCTGCGCCGGTCCGTCTTCATTAGGGCCTCTTGCCTCATTTGTTGCCTTTTATAGCTGCGCTGATAGGCAGTAATGAGCCGGCGCAGACGCGTAGTTAGGGTTGATGTGTTCGGCCAGTAGAGTTGACCTAACTCAGCATTGCTCTCGCTGTGCTTGCCTGGGGAAGTGGGGGAAAAAGAGTCTGAAACATCTCTCACAACACAGACAACTTTCCAACAAAAAAAGATGACTCATTAGCTTTCAGAGGACAGGGTGGGAGAGGCCACCCTGCCACATTTCAGATCTGAAACTATAAACAAGCAGTAACAGCGGAGAGGATGTATAAACTATTTACTTTTAACTCCTTCAAGGGAGGGGTGAAGGTTCATCAGCCTTACACAAAGAAAACCAGTCTTCCTTATAAACGTGCTTACGATGATAATCTTGAACACAACAAACACGTAGTTATCGTTTAATTATTTTATACTGGGTGGAGAGCCAACAGTCCACAGAAATATTTCAGATTTAAACAAATGCCCTCCTCCCAATAAAAATGTTTTAAGAACTTTAAATTTTTCCACTAAATAAGGACTATAAGTGAGCAGATCAATTATCTTAATCAAAAAGTTCTATCTACGAAATTAATGCAATGAAAACCATAAATAAGGACCACCATTATTCCCAAGGGAAGGGCCCGTGGCTCCCCCGCTCTGCAGCTGCCCGGGCGCCTCACCTGTGCTGTGCACCTCCACAGAGTCTTCCTTATCCTCTGGGGGAGAATTTGCAAATTCCTTGAAAGCAATGTGAGAAACAGAGCTATTTTCAGTTGGGGCTGGATTTTACTTTGTCCATTATCTATAAAGTTTAACAAGTGCTGTATGGGCACACAATCTGTTCCCGGCACTGTAAAAGCCAATATACGCAAGGTCTTACATCTATTTCGTCTTTGAATGGCGCTCTCGTAGGTTTATATTCTGGATCTTCATCTTCTCTATCAAATTCTCCACTGTGTAAAATTAAAACAAAATGATAGTTTTAAATTGCATCAATTTGTAGGGAGGTGAGAGAGGAAGAGTCACAATCACCCCATACTAAGTCTGGGTCTGCCTGAAAATTGACTCTATGAGTACTTAGGAAGTACAGTAACAAGGGGCGGCAATGGGAGTCACCAAGGGAGACAATTTCATTTATATGTGGGTGTGTGTATGTGTGCGTGTGTGTGTCTGAACTTTGTTTAAAATAGTTATTATGCTAGATAGACAGGACCTACTGGTAGCATCAAATTCAAACCAGACCTAACAGAGTGCCCCGTTCAGCATAAGAACCAACACCCCCCCCACACACCCGACAGTGGATGTGGCACTGACATAAAGTTTATTAAAATTTTAGAATGTCCTTCTTACCCGTCACCACCATCTGCTAGCATGTCTGTCCCTCTTTGCTCGGCAGCGATGGCCTTGGCATCGGGCATACCGACTCGTTCCAGGAAGCACAGTGCAGGGTCAGCTCGCATGGAATTGTACTTCTCATAGCCTGGGCCATAGCCACCAGCACACAGAGGACACACACACAGAAACAAAGGAAGACCCATCACTGTCAAAACCCATAGCCCCTGCTAGAACACGGCCAGTTTGTTTCCCAGACATCATGTGTGCTGAACTAAACAGACCTTGTTTTGGTGCGGTACTCTAGGGCAGCTCTTGTGGGCCCCTTACACATGGGAGGTGTCACTGAACGACCACAAACATAGACAGAAGAGGGCTCAGGGTAACTGGAGGATGCCAGGGAGGGTTTCTGACCCTATTCTTCCCCAATATTTAATTTTGCTTGACATTTAAAAGGCTTCATAATGTTTCTTTAGGACCTCTGCAGGGGCTCTCCAGGTCTCGCTGCACCCCACCCCCACCCTCACCCCGCCCCCTTGTGCCCCGCCCCCACTAGGTTTGGTCCTTCAGGAACTCACATGGCTGGCTGAAAAATCCCCATGTACGGAAGGCCAGCGAACCTGTCTTACTAGGTTTATGATGATGCCTGTCAGTAAGATGACACTGTTGCCTCTATGGTTTTCAAACTGCAATTTGCTTTTTGACTGCCCAAGCTGACTAGATGGGAAATGGCAGATCCCAACAGTGCACTGCGGGAAAATGATTCCGAGGCCGAGCTCACAGAACACGGCTGGAGTACATAGGAGGAACAGCACAATTCAATTAGGATGTGTACTACAACACACCGCTCCTAACTGCTGTAGAGCCGCAAGCCAAACTGTAATCATGAAAGGTTTTATAAGCCATCATTCTCCCCTTTAGTCAGGCTGGGCGGCTGAGAATACCTCCTCGACCTCCAGAGAATTGGGATTATAATCAGGAGCCGCTCACTGTCTATATCACAGCACTTCTGCATCCCCAGCCTTTCAAAGTTAACAAGGCTGCATCTCACTCGGGGGAGCGGTGAGTCCTCAGCACTGACATTTGTGAAATATTGCTTGGAACAAAGCCCAGGAGGCACTTGTCCAGATTAATAGCAGAGGTTAAGCCCACCGTCCACTCTGACACGGGCTGGCAGAGTTAGTGAGGGCAGCCATTCAGGAAGCAAAGTTTCAGGAATGCTACGGTACGACTTGGCTATCACTAAAACAAATATGGTCTGACTTCTGTTTACAGCCAAGAAAGAAATGTTTTCTTCTCAAACACTCAACAAACATTCAAAAACAGCATCTGATATTTACAGTTCATATTAGATTTTTAGTACAGAAAAATGGTAGGCGCCAAGAGTCCTTTGGAACGGTCCTCATTAATATTATGACTTTGGAAAAGAGTATGCAAGGAGTTCTAAATAAAGATGAAGCTACACAGTCAAGATGCGTTCAAACAGAAACGCCCCTTACCATGTTTAAACACTCCAATTAAGAGGGATTTGTCTGCTTCCGTATCCCACCAATCTGCAGGAACTTCAGCATGGAATGGCTCAGGGATCCACACGTCTGCTTCACTGGAAAGACAGCATTTAAGCAGTCTTTAAATACGAGTACTTAAGATGAATCCTAGTCCTATGTGGTAAACACACACCCACGGGTCCTCTTTTTCACAGTAAGAATCTTACACGGTAGGGAGGAATCAGCAACATGGGGCAGTGGTCAGTAGCCAGAAATGAGCCTCATCACAAGGTATGCCAGCTCAGGTCAGAAGGCATTGTTTCTCATCCTCTTCTAAACAAGCACATGCAAATGGCCCTGTCCATCTTCTCCTCCCATCCCCAAGCCCAGAGGACAAACGCTTGCATGAAAGACACAGAAAGGAGGGGAGCTCCTGATAGTCTGGGAGGGTTCCGAGCACAAGCTGTGGAGTTTCCCAACCACCTGGGCTGGGCTGTGGAGGGCGGGAACAAACGTGCACTTGCACCAACCTTGAGTCAGCGCCCTCGAGGATCTTCTCTGCCTGGTCTCCTATCACTTCTTGTCTTAGATAGTACAGCATGCGGACACGCAGCAGGACCCTGGAGAGGAAGATGGAGGGGGGAAAAAGTTCTTAACTTCAGTGCTGTTTGCCAACAGTGGCTTTTGGCAGCTGCTGCTGTTCATCCATCATCCTGCCAAGGCTGATTAGCCATGCTGTATGGTAGGCTTGAAGCGTGACAGATGGTGCCACATAATCACCTCTGTGTGGTGCTTTCTGCTGGCTTCCAACAGGCCTGCCTGGCAACCGCTCACGCTGCACAGAGAGTGAGTGAGCTCAGCCCAGCCCAGGCATACTTCACTTAGACCTACCTAGTGCAGCTTGTGAAGTTTAGACACGTACCCTACCCCTGCCTCTGAAGTATTGAAGCAAGTTTGTAAACAACCGAGCAGATGGCTTTCAGTAACTGTTCTGCTTCATTATCTCATAAAATTTCCTCAGCTGCTGCCTCAATACCATTTTTGGAAGCACATCAGAAGTTGTAGGAATAAACGAGATATAAAATCTGGTTTTACTACCTTACAATAAACCCTCAATATGGAATGTCAGGTTTTTCAGATTATACAACTTTGCTTCTGAGAAAGGAAGGTGGTGAGGGGAGTGGGCAGGGGGTGGGTCCTTACCCTACTCAGGGAACATTAAACATTTCTATTACTTCTACTTATATTAGCAGGGGACCATAGTTGTGGTTTAAAAATAATACACACTACAAGATTAAAATGTACCTAACTCATTGATACTCATTTTTAATGAACTAGCGTTAAAAACTGGTGACGTCGGGCCACAAGATTTTCCATCTTGCATGTGTTTCCTCAATGGCTAAAATGTGACTCCCCGACCCCCACAAATAAAACTCATCTGGTACACTGCACAGTTCGTCTTTCTACTAGACAGCCCGTATGTGTATTTGGGATTGAATGACACCTGAAGATGACCCTCTTGGTGAAGGTTGGTTTCTTCCAGTGTTATTTCCCTAGCTGAATAAGCCTGTCACATAACTATTTAACACCCCTGTACCAAAGTTTCGCATTTCTATACACTGGCTCACCTGGTATTCACAATAACCCTGTGATGACACGGGCAAGTTCTCATTTCCACACTACAGATGTGAACACTGTTGGTAACAGAGGACGAGTTATACATCCAAGGTCACAGGGACACCTTGAGCACAAGCACGCAGGATCTACGTCTCCCACATGTGGAGACTTGCCTCTAAGACATCAAAATGACAAGCAGGGGCAATCTTACTAAAACAGACTAGTCCTGCCCAGGCATCAGTAGATGCGCTGTCTACCCCGAGAGTCCACTCACAGACAACATGGGTTTTAGATGGGCTTTACAAAAAATATTAAAGTGTATGAAGATATGCAGTCGTGTTGGGGAATGCCTTTTTATTTTTCAATTTTCTTTCTCTTGGTAACAAATACTGACTTTACCACACTGGACCAAATAAGGGACATTGATAGCACTGCCTTCCTCAGGCCAGAGAATCTGCCGCCCAGTGTTTTCTTACACTGGGTGCTCAGAAACAGTAGTTCCAAAGGAAACCGCCTCTACCTGTGGCAGGACTCTCTCCTTGACTCGAAGGCAGGGAACCTAATGGCTTCTTTTCCTTTTGGTAGAAAATACAGACTTCCATTTTGGGGCAGGTTTACTAGTGTGGAGAGTTCTATGAACTGATGTGAATATCTCCTTCTCTTCTAGAGGGAAAGCCAGGAAGAGAAAGGATGGCCAGGACACAGCTCCCGTTCACCAGGAGGCTAACAAGTGTGCAGGGCTGGTTCACATTCTCTCACACATCCTGCTAGAGACTGTACCCCAAAGCCCAGGACTGCACACGGTACTTAAGCATTTCCTACTTGGCTTCTTTCATCTGTCTGGTCTCACAGGCTTCACATTTGTGAGGAGCAGTGGTCACTTATTTTTCTGGGATGTCCTTCAATTGGGTCCCACTTTTCTACCTTAACACCAACACCATCTCTTCGAGTTTGACAAGACTGAATCTCAAGGCATGGTCTACAGGCCAAGGACAACGGGACACACTTTCCACTCCAGAGAAAAGCTAGAAGGTATCAACAGTGTTTTCCCGAGACTGAAAGAAATACACAAAGAGCCCCAATTTCACCACGTGTACTAACTGCAGAGGGCTCCCTATGAAGATTGCTACAGACAGGAATCTAGGAATTAGAAACTACCACAGCTATGCTGGCGTCTGGGAAAAGGAGCACTCTTCTCACATTAAACCATTTAACTTCCTCTGTTTGAATCCAGAACCCAGAAGGCAACTAACCCAAAATATGGTAAAGACTAAACCACAAAGATGGGGACATTTTCTGAGAGCTACGAACACCATGCTAGGACACTAACATGTTCCAAAAACAACAAATGCTTTGAAAGATCTTGGTGACCCTCTCAAGAGCCCCGAGGCAGAGTCAGACTGCTGTGGTCAGGTGGGCAAGGGGCTGCACGGGTGAGAGGAAGTGTGCCACCAAACCCCACTGTGTTCTGAACTAAGAGACCTCAGGTAAGCTACTCTGGCTGGAGACCTGCCTCTTTGTGGATAAGCGGAGATAAAACAGAACAAATGTGAAGAAAAGACATGGCTGCCTTCCGACTTAGCTACTCAAGTGGCTGAGGCAGGAGGAGCTCTGTGACTTTGAGACATCTGGGTCTACACAGCAACAGAGACACAACTAAAGCAAAAAGCGCTCTGTAAATTCCCCAGTGCCCACCGTAGAAGCAGTCAGTGAAAGGTGAAGTCACATAAAAGGAGCCATCATTGTCTGCCTACCACACTACTGCCCCACACTAATCACCCACAATCCCACAGCGAGGTTTATAACAGGTAAATGTGGGGACATTGGAGGAGAAAGGATTAACAAAGTGAGGTGTACACAGAGTGGAATAGCATTCACCGGACAAGAGGATCCTGACACTACCTACAACAAACAAGGACGGACCGTGGGCACCAGTCCAAACGAAGTCATCAGAAAAGGGGATACATACTGTGGGGCAGCCACCATGAAGCAGCTAGTCTAGGATGGACAGGGATGACTGGGTGTCTGTCTTAGATGGTAGTGATGAGCATGGGGCACTACTCGTGTAACACACCTCTCTTACAAATGGGTTCCCGTGGTACACGGGCACTTGCTGACCTCAGGTGCTCAGCACGTCTGCCCACCTCAACCTGGTACCTACTTGTTGCAGTGATGTTTCAGGTGCTTCTTGTAGCTGTCCTCCTGGAACAGGGCATCTGGGTTGCAGCTTGCCAGCCAGTCAGCATCCTGCACTACCGGCTGCGTACTCTGGGCCTTCACCTTCTTCCCCTTCCGGCCCCTTGGCACAGGGGCCGACAGACCTAGAAGCACCAGGGTCACAGTGATGGATGCCTGTCTTTACAGTGCATGTTACAATGTCAGAGGCAGATGCTCTAAGATACAGTGGGAGAGTAAGAGTCTATGCCGCCGCCCTTTACCGAATGCTGGTGTTTCTGGTGGCCTTTTGTGACCCAGAAGCACAAAGAATACAAAACAGACCTACCGGAATGATTGAGCAGGGCCCTAGTCTGGCCATCCGCCGTGGGCGTGATCAGGTCCCAGATAAAGCTCTTGATGTTCTCATCCCCTCTGTAGTGATTGAGACAATACACCAGGATGGCTCTGCAGATGGTTTCTACATCTTGTTCGGTCAGCTGACGTTTGTAGCGTCCATGGGACAGGATATCTGTCCAGCGGCCCCAGCTGGAAGGCAGAAGGGCAGCATGTAGATGGATTCTCTCACTGTACAGATGTGGCATCAGCTTGCCAGCCAGGGTCTGGGACTGGGAAATCCTGGACCCACAATGGCATTAGTCACCTCTAGAGACAGGAAAGGAGCACAGGTAAAAGACCTCCGTAGAGAGGGAATGACAAAGCTACCTACCGAGACACCCATGTTGCTAATAGCGTTCCTGGGCGGGTGATAGCTGCAGCTGTCATTTTTGGAGGCGCGTGCAACCAGAGGACCTGGAATTTGTCATGTTGGCCTTCCTTCAACTATGATTTATATGTACCTATGATGACCAACCTTTTGAGACGAAAGACTTTAAGGCTTTAAGTCGGTGTGACTACTAGAAATCAGAGCTACAGGTCGAGGGGTCCCGCTGTAGATGCCTCAGTAACTAATGAAGAGCTAAAAGCCCCGTGGCTCCTTTTCAACGGGGGGCGGTTACTTCCAGCTCAGGAAAGATGCTGGACCAAGTCTTAAGGCCTCCCAGAAAAAAGGGCAGGAGGAAGGACTAAGCGCAGGAAACAAACAGCACGTGCGCCACTATCACACAAACAGCGGCTGTATTACTGCTCTGTCTCAGAAAGGCCTGCTACACAGCAAACAGGTGCAGGGCACAGAGGCCGCCTGAGCTGTGCCTTCCCCAGGACAACAATAGACAGAGCCACCAGGCAGAGGTCACAGTGTATGCAGAGCCTCTCTGCTGCCTTCTGTAAAAAGTCGACAATCTTGCTCAGAGAACAGAGAGGATCCTCTGCCATGCGCTGCCTCCGGCCAAACCACTATTCTTTCTGGCTGTTCTGACCTCTCTCAGACCCAGGCCTCGGCTGGCTCCTCCCTCCCTTTCTCACATCTGAGCATTTCGGCTGTTCTTCTGCCACAGATTCTCCCTGTGACTCCCAAAGGGTAAGGGCAGTCCCTAAATTATGTCTTAAGGGAACAGACTGAGCTTCTGTTTGTCTTAGCCAAGCGCTGCTTACCATTTCATCTTCAGAGTGTACCGACATCATTTCTGCTTGCTCACCTGCCTCTTAGGCTATACCTGCCTTGCTCCCAGTGGTAGTTCTGGTGTCTGAGTCTCCTAGCCCGGTACCCAGCACATGGTGGTTGTTCAATTCGTAACAGTAGAAGTGGGAAGAGGGGACATACGCCCTGAGCATCCTTCTTAGAACTAGGAGCTATTAAGTATGTTCCAGTCCTAAAGTTTCCAACAAAGTTTGTGACTATGATCATTAGGCTGAAACAAGGAAGGAGGTGCAGAGAGCAAAGGGCTGAGGCGAGGTGAGTCTCTGTCCTGTGGAGAAGCCGGAGGGCTACCCAGTGTGCAGACAAGTTGTCAACACAGTTGGTGAGAAACAGGATAGGCCTTGGCTGGTGTTCATACACTGCATTCAAACATCGATGCAGCACTGTGTATCTGTGGCACGGTTCATGCATTGAGGATACACTGAAAGAGCTCCTACGCTTTCAGAAATGCTGAACGGGGAATCCATCAGGAGAGAGACTGATGAGACACACAGGCCAGAGTGCAAAGGGGGGCAGTGGTGAGGAGTACGGTGGGGGGGGGGGGGGGGGCATAAGGCTGGTTATGTAATTTTATGAAAGCATATTCAAAAAACCATACATGATATAACTCCACACCGAATGGTGATTCCGGCCGGGGTAGATAAAACTATAAAGAAAGTGCATGCGGTCTGCAGGCCTTGGCACAGGCAGAGATGAAAAGGGCGAGACTAGCAGGGGAGCCAGTGGAAGCAAAGTTCCCAAACAGCGCTCACCCATGAGAAAGATTCCACACAACAGACAAGTGTCAGCCGGAGAGCCCTGTAGGCCTCAGACACACACTTCCCCCTGCTCCACACCAGCAAGGAACCATTGGAAGAAATGCCACTGGCCACAGCCAGGACAGCACAGAATCAGTGAAACATGCTTTGGTGGCCGTTTCTATTTTAATGGAATCTGCCTATAGTCCCATGATCTGTGAGCAAATTCTTAGCTACTGATTCAGGTATTTACTGAGGACCCTGCATTTCAAAGTGCCGTGCAGGTGCCATGTCGCAAGAGACAAGAAGCTGATGTGGGAGTCGTCCTTCAGCAAAAGGAGCCCCACAGACAAGCTCAGATGGCCTCTCAGGCTTCCGACAAGCTGGGGGACAGGTTACAGGAAGGAAGCCTCTGTCTTTGCTAAGTCTTTATAGCAGAGAACTATTAAAAGATGACTATGCTCATAAAGTTTATGTGACAGTACAGTGCCAAAAGATTTTGCAATTTTACATCGTTCTTAGTTTTTAATAATCTACAAGAAAACTAGAACTGCCGTAATTCCCATGGTACAAGCTAGTTAGTGCTCATAAATTCCAGTGGCATCTCTCTCTCTCTCTCTCCACACCCAGGAGGATTAGAACGTGGGTCATATTAACTTTACGAGCCTCAACCTGCAGAAAGTTAGTGCGGAGGCATCTGTCTGGACACACTAAGGGGGGCCACGCAGATCCACGGAAATGCGGTTTTCCTATGACAACTGAGAATTCCAGCTGTTGGCAAAATAAAATGAGACTCCATGTAGTGAATCGGCCTTACCCATAAACCAGGAGATTCTTCTCCACCCTGAAGCACTCGCTCCGGGCATAGCCCTGAGACTTATCCTGGGGGCGCCGTGGCTTTGCACAAGGCTTTTCTTCAGAGTCGCTTTCCAGGTCAGAGAACTCCATCAGCTCGTCTTCCTTCACTGCGCTGTATAGCCGGGTCTGCTTCCTCACTCTCGGCGTGTCAATAACCAGGTTGTTCTAACGAAAGAGCAAGCGCAGTGAGAGTCATACCAACCCTTGGGTCAGATCAGGCAGCAGCCTGGATGAGACATCCACTCACCCTCCCGTTTAATGCATCGATGTCCAATTCAGCCTTCTTAGCCCACTTCTGCCAGAAATTTGGGTCATCCAAAGAAATATCTGTCCTATTTCCAGATGCAACAAAACTGGCCTAAAAGGAGGAAAACATAAGCGTTACTCTGAAATGCCGTTCTCAAAGTCAGGACCCTTGAGAACCTCTGTTCATCTAGTCACCATATATGCATGTTCAGTCTCTTGTGCAAGACAGTACAGTGGATGGGAGACAGATGACAAGTGTCCCGTGTACACTTTCCACACCTGCCACAGGAGTAGAAAAATGCAAGCATTTGAGAAAGGCCTTGAACTTGGTTCCAGCAAGGTCCTGCTGGACGCAGATCTAAAAAAAAAATTAGCCGGGCGGTGGTGGCGCATGCCTTTAATCCCAGCACTTGGAAGGCAGAGGCAGGCAAGTCTCTGAGTTTGAGGCCAGCCTGGTCTACAGAGTGAGTTCCAGGACAGCCAGGGCTACACAGAGAAATCTTGTCTCGAAAACAAAAAACAAAAAACAAAAAACAAATTAGTTTTCTCCAGAAGAAAAATGCTTGGACCATATTTTAAAGCACTTGTAAAAGAAGAGAGGTGGCAGAAATGTTCATGGCAGAGCCCTGAGCAAAGGCCCAGGAGAGGAATAAGAATGGAGGGCCTCAAGGAACAGCGGCCACAGGCAAGTCAGACTTGAGGGCAGAGGCCAGCACAAGGGGACGAGCATGTGTTGTTAGCAGTCCAAGCCCCATCTCAGGGGAAGCAGGAACTATTGGAAAATGGGGGTAAGTTTAACATGGACACGTTGCATGGGGGGCGGGGGGAGTTAAAGCGACAGTCACAGTGAAGTTAAAGCACACTACTCCAATAGTTTACACCAGAAATAAGGACGAAAAATGAAGAAAAGAAGGCTTCCTGAAAAGACATTCTTCAAAAGGTGAAGGGAATAGAGGTAGACATGAGCATACATGAGCACCAAAAGTGAAGAAGCCAGGGAAAACTATCATATCCAACTGTCATCTACATGTTACTCAGATGGAGTGTGTGTGTGTGTGTGTGTGTGTGCGTGTGCATGTGTGTCTTGCACATAATGAGAGTGCTTTGAGGACTGAGACTGAAAAGATGTGAGGGTGCTAAGACCAGAGAAGACCCTCTAGAAGCTGGGGCAATGGGGGAACTCAACTCCTTCCTCACACCACTGACAGCTCAGCTTGAAATAGATCGCAAACTGCTTAGAAAGGTACTGGAGAGGGCTTGGGAAAAGCAGCCTGAACACACAGGTGTAGGAGCAAGGGAGCAGTCCATCCAGTAAACAAGCTGAGCTTCAAAAGTTCCAGCTGCCAGGGAAACAGAAATCAGAAAACAAACAAACAAGGAATGCTGTCCAGGAGAGGAATTCCTATTCACTGCCAGTGGGGACGCAAGCTCATGGAGCTAGTATGGACGTCAGTGTGGAGGCTCCTCAAACTACTAAAAATAGCATGACCGTATAACCCAGCCACGCCACCAGATTGTGTTCCTGAAGGAAGGTCTCTGAGTCAACACACCACAGAGACACTTGCATACCCAAGTTTCACAATAGGCAGGAAACGGAACCAGCCTAGATGTCCAACAACAGAGGAAATGATAAAGAAAATGCTCTAGCTATACACAGTGGACTTTTATTTAGTTGTAAAGAAAAACAAAATCATGGCATTTTCGAGAAAATGGATGGAGCCGGAAACCACTGTGTTGAGCCGTCTAAGGCAGGCTCAGAGATACAAACACCACATTTGTTTCACATGTGAACCTGGATGCTATGTGTGCATGTGTAGGTTCTGTCATGAAACTCCAGGAAGAGATTATAAGCAAAAGGGTAAAAGGGATAAAAGGTCTCATGTGATGTGAAGGCAGATGGAGGGGACCACAGTGGGCACAAAGCACATGGAGGGCAGTGGGGTAAAGGATGCAGTGGACAGTGGCTCGTGTAACATGCCAGGAACGCAGCATTGCTTTGCTAACTCACACTTTTTGCAAGTTGTTTAAAAGAAAACCAGAAACAAAGCAACCTGATCAGTTAGTTCCTTAAATGATAAGCATGTGCAGTTGAGGCCTTGGGCTCAGTTCTCATTGGGGAGCCAAGAAAGCTACCATCCCCTCTAGTTCTGCTTCTGCTGAGTGCTCAAGAGAAAAGACAAGACATGTCCAGGCAAAAACTGCTATGAAAATATTCACTAAAAATCCAAAAGTAGGAATAACCCAAATTTCATCATCAATTAGCAATAAATAAATGACTGGAACATCTATCACTACCTGGTCATTGTGTGATACCCTTACTGTAGAACATTATAAGCCATAAAAAGGAATAAATTATCCATGTATACTACAACAAAAATAAATGTGAAAAACACTATGTAATTTTATGAAAGCATACTCAAAAAACCACACACGGTATAACTCCACACAGAATGGTCTTTCCAGGGTAGATAAAACTATAAAGAAAATGCATGTGGTTTGCAGGACTGGGTGAAGCTCAAAAAGTAGAGACTGCCTGCTAATGAGCACGGGGATCTTTCTGAGGTAGTAGGAACACTCTAAACTTAGGATTGTGTTAACAGTTACCCTGGCCTATAATATGTCAAAGGTGTTGAATGTCACACTTTATGGCAAGTAAACCACAGTTTAGCAAAACTAGAAAGTAGAGTGAGCCTTGGTGTGGACAACCAGAAGACTAGGTGACAGTCAGGGCTCAGAGCATCCTTGTCCATAGTGGGTTGGTTTGGTAAGAGCACACAGTGCAAGCTGTGAACGCAGACAGGGGCAAGAGCTGAGGCAGAATGCCATGGGCTCATTTTAGCTGTGAGCAGAGTTGTGGAGCCGTAACAAAAGGGGAATACAAGAAAGACTTAAATATGGAGTGACTTGACCCCCTCTTTCGGGTCACTTTGGGAATCGAGGTCTGGGAGATTATGAAGAATGAAACTCACAAGAGGAATTCATAAGGGAAGCATGGGGAAGAATACGCGAGAACGAAGGGCATGAGGGTTGCGCACGGGAGAGAATCCAGCATACAGAGAATGTTGAGAGTTGCCGGGGAATTAATAACTGGTCTATAATTCATAATGAAAAGCCAATGTTCTAATAAGGAAGTTCCTTTCATGAGTTCTAGAAGGCTGTTCTAAAGACCTGGCCCCCTAGGTGGATTCAAACCTTAGCAAACGTGGAACCTTTTCCTTCTGACTCAATGGTGATAGTGTGGGTTCGTCGAAGGAGAATCTGGTCAATATCTTCTTCACAAAACTTAGAGCCTTCATCTTCCTCATCCATAAGTGCACCATAGGCCCCCTTTCGTAAGAGGTCTTCTATTTCCTTCTTGGAAAGTTGTTGCACCTTTTGCAGAGAAATTGTAAGAATTCAGAGTAATTTAGAATTAAAACACAAACTAAATGTCTTAAGAGAGTCTACTTATAACAAAGGAAAATACAATAAAATATACTTAAAATCTGAGGTTAAAAAATAGCCATGGAGTGTGGTTACTAACACACACCTTTAAGCCCAGAAATCAGAAGGTAGAAGCAGGTGGATCTGAAAGTTCTAGGCCAGCAAGAGCTCATAGTGAGGCCTTGCCTCAAGAAAACAAACAACAAAAACCCAGACGCCAAATGTTTCCTAACAATCAGCTGGCTTCAGACAGAAGGCAGGCTGAACGCACTTACCCCGTTGGTGGCATTTTCTCTTCCACTCATGGACTGCAACACGGCTTTATCCAGACCCAGCTTCAGACTAGCCTTGTCAAACATTTCCCTTTCGTAGGAGTTCCTTGTAATCAGCCTGTAGATTTTCACAGATTTGCTCTGCCCTATTCTGTGGCATCTAGCTTGAGCCTGGAAGGGAAAGAAAGCCAATGGCTGTTGCAGTGCAACACAGGCTGTGTATGTTGGAAAGCTGATCTCAGTGTTAAGAGTTAGAGGTGAGGGCTTAGGGGGTAATTAGGCCATGAGGATGTGGTCCTGATGAACAGGACTAGTGTCCTGTAAGAAGAGGCAGGAGGAAGACAGCTCTCCATGCAGCAATAACTCAATTTTGCTGGCATCCAGACCTCAGTTTCAACTCCAGAACCTTGAGGAAGGCATGGATATTGTTTACACTGCCCAACCATGGCATTTTGTTATGGCAACCAAAGTGACCAACTCAACTACTCAAGAAATAAATACATGGCTCTCTGGTCAGTTCTAAAACCACATTGTTAAAATAATGGAAGACGCAGTTTAGAAGAATACCAACACACTAAGGGTTTCCTCTCATATCACACATCAGGCAATCACTAGTCGATTTCCTCTGAGTCAGGAGACAAAGGCAATGACACACTAGTTCACTAGTGTGACTGATAAGTCTGTCACAAGAGGCAATGAGGACAGGCAGCCTGCCCCCACTTACCTGGAGGTCATTCTGGGGATTCCAGTCTGAATCAAAGATGATGCAGGTATCAGCAGCAGTGAGATTAATGCCTAGCCCTCCTGCCCGTGTGCACAGGAGGAACACAAACCTATCGGAATCAGGTTTGGAGAATCTGTCAATAGCTGCCTGGCGGAGGTTGCCTCTGACTCGGCCATCAATCCTTTCATATGGGTACCTGGAAATACAACAAGGAGGCTTGACCATCAGCTACCATATGCTTGCTTCCTTTTGCTTTCAAATAAGTATTCCAATATGGAATATGCAGTCACACAGTAGAAGGATTTAGCATAAATACATCAGGTCAGAGGTGTTTTTCATGCAACTGCCTGAACACTGTCTTACTTCCTCGAGGAAATAGCTAAACTCTAAAAATAGCTGATAAAATACATTTTAGTTTTAAGTAAGAACTTTTCTCCCCAAGTTGAATGAAATGAAGGAAAACTGCTCACAAGATATGCAGCATAAAACAAAGAAAGAAAGAAACCTACACATATATATAGATATATATATATATATCTGGCGGTGGACATACATGCCTTTAATCCCAGCACTAAGGGAAGCAGAGACAAGTGAATCTCTGTGAGCTCGAGACCAGCTTGGTCTACAGAGTTCCAGGGCAGTCTGCAGTGGGCCCCTGCAATCGTGTAAGATGCCCTTATATACAACTATGGCTTTAAAGGGGGAGGTGATGCATTGTTCCCACTCCGCCACCTCTACTGTAAATGTCATTCTAGGTGACCCACACAGAGTCCTGTCCTTTCTTCCTGTTGTTTTTATGCAGTGGCCTCACCGTCTCTGAATGAGATAGTCTTCCAGGATGTCCAAGCAGCGCACCATCTGGGAAAAGATAAGCACCCTGTGGCCACCAGCCTTCAGCTTTGGCAGCAGCTTGTCAATCAGCACCAGCTTGCCAGCAGCCTGGATCATTGCCTGGAGCTGAAAATCTGGAGACTCTGCATTGTGTGTTTCTTTAAACTCTTCCAAAATTTTCTCTTCAGCACCTGCAGAGATTGGATGGCATGACGTGAATACTATAAGAGGTTTTTATTACTAAAAACAATGGATTTGCTTTCAAAACCCACAGCACACTGGCAAAATCAGAATATCCCATTCACATAGAAGAGCAGGAAGCCACCTGCTTACTCAAAGTTAGATCCACACATAACTACAGGCCTACAAAAGGGACCAAAGTTTTAAGTTTCATATATTGAGACAGTTGGGGAGAGCCCCACATTTTCCAGCCACCAAATGTTTGCTGACTATATTAAAAAACAAAACAAAACAAAACCAAAACCAACCGAACAAAACACATCCAAATTTCAACGACGACTGTTATGCCATAAGTGTCGGAAACAAGCCAAGGACCAGATACCTACAGAAAATCTAGAGCGTGAACTGTAGAGGAAGGGGATGTCAGCTGAGTAAAACACAAACAGCAATGCCCAAACCCTCCAAAGCTAAAGCCAGAGGCAACGCTACGGTTCCCTGGCTAACTTCCTTTTTCTTGATGTTTCTTCACTGTGCAAGAACTTGAATACTCCTGGAGCAGACTCAGGAGAAGGACATGTCCCCAATGAGGAAGGATCACAGCTACTGCCTCTGGCTCCCCCCCGCCCCCCACCGTACTGGGTTCAGGCAGCAGCAGGTGAGCTTCTTCTCTCCATGCTCCAGTTCTTTGGTTGGAGTTTTAAGCAGAGGTGCGGCCCCTCCTTGGCCTCTGGGGTTCCCCACTCTTCTCCCATCACAGATGCTTTTGAGCGAGCACACCAAATTGAACCTAAAGGACTCACTTCCTACCATTATACTGTGCCAGGAACTTAACCCTTCCTCCCACTGTCTGAAACATGTGACACACAGATGGGGGTTACAGAAATCTCCCAAAGGCTTTTGAAGGTCGGATCGGGTCGGGTCAGGCAGGCCACTGCAACCGCATGGCACTCCACAGGCAGCACAGTTCCAGTGAAGGACAGTCCCTACTTCATTTAAGGTAGCTGTGAGGTTGTCTTCATGAGGTCATATGGAGAACGTCGGATTAGTTAAGAATCGTCAAGGACAGATTAAAGCTACTTGATGTTTGGAGCGAATGCCAGGCCTTTCATGCGGTGCATGACCTTTTCACAAAGTGAGACGGGCAGAAAATGCCAACTCTCTCAGAAGAGCCTGGCCCTTACTTGCCTTCCATAAGCACAAAAAGCTAAGAATCAGATTTGTTCTGTAAGCGTGGAAACAAACCGAGAGACGATAAGGAGGAGATGCCTCGTTAAGAGCAGAAGCCATAGTGTCTCTGACTAAAGGCAACGGCGTTCCCCTGAGCCTGAGGTCCGGGGACAC
>JADRCD010224744.1:11668-26868 GCA_019843815.1 Montemys delectorum | reverse complement strand
GTGTGTGTGTGTGTGTGTGTGTGTGTGTGTGTGTGTGTGTGTTTGCTGAGCAAGCAGGTCAGAGGACATCTTGCAAGAGTCAGTTCCTTCCATTATGTGGATCCCAAGGATTGAACTAAAGTTATCAAGCTTGGGAGCAAGTGCTTTTATCCATTGAGCCATGCATCTCACCAGCTAGACAAGGACATTTTTAAAAGTAGAGTGAGGAAGGGGGGAGGAAAACAAGTAAGATCTCTATCAGAGATCAGAATTTAAATTTTAATTAGTGGAAGCCATAGTTTTGGAACAAAGTTTAACCAGACTAGAAGGCTGGGAAGTGAATGGAGTAAATAGTCATTTTCCGGCATTTTTTTTTTTTTTTTTTTTAAAGAAACATCTTTTGGGTCTTTAAGGTACAAGTTCTAAGTGGCAGAAAACATGGATGTACCTTAAAAGGAGGAAAAGAAATAATAAAATTTTCTGTCTGTTTAAGGGAGCATTCAAGTGCCTCCACAGGATTCTCTAAAATGAAGAACAAGACTTCCCAGCTGTACTGAGCTTCAGTCAGGCAGACACCCTAAAGGGGAACCAGGACCATCTTAGAAGTGTGTCCTTGAAAAGGACAATTCCAGTGCTGGCTGGAGCCTCAGGGTGAAGCTGGGGCTGATGACATCATTTGTGCTGAATTTGCAGTTCCTAAGGCAGAGTCTAAACTGTGGCTAGAGTTCCATCAAGGAGAGGATCTTCATTTCAAGAGAGGAACTGATTCAGCAGGGGAATGTCTTTCATTGCTGCATAGAAGTCAGTGTGCTGACATAAGAGAGTAAGTGTCACATTCAAGATGGGTAAAGGAGAAAATAATAAGTAAGACTACAGACTGGACATTCCCATTGCATGTTGTAGTTATTTTCTGATTCAAGCAATGAGACAATCAAGTAATAATTAAGAAAATAGGGACTCCGTGGGTGGTGTGGTATAGTCCCCATGAGGACTTGTAGGGAAGGTGATGGCGTTGCCCTCTTTAGTAGCTACTCAAGGGGATTGCAGAGTATCAACCTGTTTGATCAGGGATCATCTATGTAAAGACAGTGTGACCCTGAGCTTGATTCTTTCTCATAGGTCTGTGAAGGGCTCTAACCAGAGCATGGCAAACATGTCACCAACAGGTGTTGCCCTCTCTCTCCCTTCCCTTAATTATATTACATTCCTAAAGGTAGACATCAAATTCTATTCCCTTATTTGGACACTGTTATGTCTGACTCATTCCTGAGACTGGTCACCAATGTCTGACTACCAAAACATCAACTTTCAAGAATCTAAAATTGTTATTTTGACTAACCTAATTAAAATACCCAATCAGGACTTACCAACATGTCCTAAATCATTTTAACACAGACCACCCCCTTTTCCTCTTAAAATGAACACTAGCAAAGCTATTTCCTGCTGTCTGTGCCCTATTCAGATTCATCCATCTTCTCTCTTTGCCATTCTTAATAAAGGACCTCTTTGTATTTGGTTTGTGTTTCGAGATCGGTGTTTGGGCATTGTCTGTGCTGAATCTGAGCTCTAGAGGGGCACACCCTGTAATACAGGGGTCCCTTCACTCTGAATACTCAGCGCAGGGCCAGGCTTTGTGAGTGCATCCCTGAGCATGCAGGCTGAGGGTTTTGCCATGCAGTATGTGGCTGTATAGAGAGGAAAGATTTATTTACATTTATATTTATATTTGGCTAATTGAGACACTCTTTAGGAATGGAAAGGAACAGGAGAAGAAGCCATACACCTTTCACTTTTAGGCATTTCCCACCATGTGTTAAAAGGTAATGTTTAGTTTTGTCTTTATGGAGAGTTCTAAATTATTCTTATTTTCCCCCTCGATTCTCTCAATTTCTTTTAAGGTAGGCCTTAAGGGATTTATATATTCACAACAAAACACAGCAAAAATAAAGAAAAATAAAACCGTGTTCATAGTGAGGTTTAAGTTTGAAGCCAGTTTTTCCAGCTCTTTAAAAGGCTTAGCGTTTATTCTTCAAAATCCATAAATGCTGAATGACAGAATATTAATGTAGAATTGACCTTGGGTTTGGTGGGCTCCCGTTTATACAATGACAGCTGAAATAGAGCCCAAGGAGATGAGAGAATGGAATGATGGAATTCCACTGGTAAGCAGTAAATGATTAAGGAGATGAGGAAGGAAATGGAAAAATGTCTTTAAAAAGAAAACATATATTCATTTTCCTCCATTGGAAGTGCTTACAGCATTGAAGTTGGAGCTGGGTGGAAAAGGACTAAAGTAGTGGTTACACAGTTGAGTAGGGACCACTGCTCTGCTATTTAGTGAATCTTGGGAAAATCCCAGGAGGAGGTTGTTCTACATCTGTCTATCTTGCATATGTTTGCCTGCAGTGCCTTCTGTCTATACACTTCCACTTCTTCTTACAATCACTCATCCATCAAAAGACAACTTAGCATCACTTGTGGGAAACATTTGCAGTGTCCTTTCTTTGCGGTCAGCACCAACCTGGCTATGAACGGTCCCTCATATCTTTCACCATTAGATAAAAAATATAAAAGCCTTATTGGTGGTATGAATAGTCTATTGATTTGGATTGGAGGAAGGCTTTGTGGGGATGCATCATCCTAGGAATGACCAACAAAGAGGGAAACATGAGGTATTCAAAACATCACTGCTTATGCATTTATACATAATAATTTAACCATCTATTCATTGAATTTCTGGTAAAATTGGAATAAGGAAAATATTTAGAGATCACATATACAGTTGCATCTGAACAATTAAACAATAAATTGTCTGCACTTTATAATAAACACACATTTCTTTTACTTTCATTATTAAAGCTTCATACTCTTTTATACAGAGGATTATTTAGATTTGGGCTCCCTTTGCAGCTTTATTGAGGCATAATTGACATATGATGTTTTTGCTATATAAAATATTCTATTCTTATATATTGTGAAAGAAGTGTCACAACCAAGCTAATTAGCAGTTTTATCACTTCATGGTTTTCTTAAGACTACCTAAGAATACATAAGATCTAAGTATCAGTTATATCATGAAAAATGATATTAACTGTGGTCATCATGCTGGAGACTCCAGGATTTATCATCCTGTTTGACCACTGGGACTTTGTGGGGTTTGGTTAGTGTATCCATTTTTCTCTAACTCCCTAACCCAAAGTAGCTGCCATTCTACTCCATGATTTTAAGAGTTCTACTTTTTAAGATTCTGTATGTAAGTGAGATTATGCAGCTTGATGTTATTGTATGTGGATTTCAATATGAGAGAGTCAGTGCTTATCAATGTTATTTAAAATGGCTGTATTCCTTTTAAGACTGATTAATATCCCTATATATGGGTCATATTTTCTTTTTTATTTATATTTACATATCCACTGAAAAATATAGCAAGGAATGTGGGAATGCATATATGTCTTTCTTTATTTCTTAACTATAAGTTTTCTTTTCTTTTTTCCATAATATTTTTATTAGATATATTTTATTTGCATGTCATATGATATCTCCTTTCCAAGTTTTCCTTTCCCCAAAAAATAATAAAATAAAATTTAAAAAAGCCAAAAAACAAAACAAAACAAATCCCTGTTCCCTCCCCCTCCCCCTGCTCACCAACCCACCTTCTTCTGCTTCCTGGCCCTGGCATTCCCCTGCACTAGGGCATAGAACCTTCACAGGGCCAAGGGCCTTTCCTGCCCTTGATGACTGACTAGACCATCCTCTGCTATACATATGCTTCTGGAGCCATTAGTCGCACCATTTGTACTCTTTGGTTGGTGGTCCAGTCCCCAGAAGCTCTGAGGGTACTAATTAGACATAGTACTATCAGAGGACCCAGCTATACCACTCTTGAGCATATACCCAGAAGATGCTCCAACATGTAATAAGGACACATGCTCCACTATGTTCATAGCAGCCTTATTTATAATAACCAGAAACTGGAAACAACCCAGATGTCCCTCAACAGAGGAATAGATACAGAAAATGTGGTACATCTATACAATGGAGTACTAATCAACTATTAAAAAAAAGAATTTATGAAATTCTTAGGGAAATAGATGGATCTAGAGAATATCATCCTGAGTGAGGTAACCCAATCACAAAAGAACACACATGGTATGCACTCTCTAATAAGTGGATATTAGCCCAGAAGATGGAATACACAAAGTACAATCCACAAACCACAAGAAACTCAAGAAGAAGGAAGACCAAAGTGTAGATATTTCCTTCCTTCTTAGAAGGGGGAACAAAATACCCATCTAAGGCATTGCAGAGGCAAACTATGGAACAGAGACTGAAAGAAGGACAATCCAGAGACTGCTCCACCTGGAAATCCTTTCCATATTCAGTCATCAAACCCAGACACTATTGTGGATGCCAGCAAGCACTGGCTGACAGGAGCCTGATATAGCTGTCTCCTGAGAGGCTCTGACAGTGCTTGACTAACACAGAAGTAGAGGCTCACAGCCATCCATTAGACTGAGTACAGGGTCCCCAATGAATGAGCTAGAGAAAGGACCCAAGGAGCTGAAGGGTTTGCAGGCCCTTAGGACGAACAGCGTACATGTCTTAAAAATGCTTACTGCGTTTTCTTTGTATGTATGGCCAGAAATGGATCAGCTGAAACAGATGACAGCTCTCTTCACTCCTTTGAAGAATCTGCAAACTGTTTTATGTGATATCTGGACCAAATTATATTCTATTGGACAGTCTTTAAGGATTCCCTTCTTCTCGTTCTCTCCACTCTCTTACTTCTTTCCTTTTGGGGTTAGTTGGGGCAGGAGGTATTCTAAGAGGTGATTGTTGGAGGATATTTGATCACACTGTGAACCCCATGATTGTATTGTTTACTAGAAAACTTTTCCTGGTTGTGGTGTGGATTCAGCCCTAGCAAGCACCTTTAATTGAAACCTCTCTGGTATTCTAAGTAAGATTAAACTAAGTCAACCATAAATCAGAAGGTGGAGCAAGCAACCAGTTGACAGTGAGTAAACATAGGAAAAAGAAAAAGTGAGTAAGCAGAAGTCAAGAGGATAGATAGAAAGAAGGACAGGAAGTAGAAGGGAGGGCCATTCAGTCTGAAGTTTTTTTGAGAAGGCAGCATGGAGAGCTTCCTTTTGGCTAAGGAGGAAGGTCAGCTGGCTGCTTTCTCTGTCTCTCTGAGCTAGTAGTCTTTCATTCCAGCATCTGTCTCCTGAGTGAGTCTTCATTGGTAAAATTGAATGAGTAAGATTTTGTTTCAAACAACAGGTAATAATCGAGTCTGATTTGATCTGAACTCCCCAGTGGTTGCTAAGGTAGAGTGTTTGTATATTTTTTCATATACCTTTTGGGTGGTGATATAATATGCCTGTTTTAAAGGCAATCTGGTCAATTACCCTTTTGATTTTTCTTAAAAGATTTATTTATTTATTTATTTATTTATTTGTTATGAGTACACTCTTGCTGTCTTGAGGCACAACAGAAGCGGACATCAGATCTCATAACAAATGGTTGTCAGCCACCATGTGGTTCCTGGGAATTGAACTCAGGATTTCTGGAAGAGCATTTAGTGCTCTTGACCATTGAGCCTTCTCTGTAGCACACCCTTCTGATTCTTTAATTAAGTTACTATTTCCTCTTACTGTTGATTTCCTATACATTTCATTATGGAATTCCTCATCATATATATTGTTCATTTCCCCAGTTTATTATTTTCTTTTTTTTCTCCTTTTTTAATTGGATATTTTCTTTATTTACATTTGAAATGCTTTCCTCTTTTACTTTATTATTTTCTATCTGAATGCTTTTTAGTTTGATAAAATCCAGTTTGTTTCTATTGTTTTTCTTTCCTGTGCTTTGAAAGCAAATAGAAATATCATTGCCCAGACCAATGTCAGTAAGCTTTTCTCTATTTCCTTTTCTATTTACTTTGACAGTTTATATCATAGCATGTGCTTTTAAATATGCTTTTGAATGATTTTTGCCCATACTATGAAGTAAGGTTGCAGGTTCTAGTTCTATTTATATCTATCATTCTCAAAATTACTTATTCAAGAGACATGTGTCCCTCTTATATATTCTTGGCACTGTTGTTGAGGACCAATTGACAATGGATGCCTACGTTTTTTCCTGTAATACATTCTCCTCCATTGTTCCTGTACCATTCTCTTCAGACTTGTACACCTTTGTCATATATTCTGTGATGCGGTATTTTGCATACTCTAGCTTTGTTCTTTTATTCAAATTGTTTTGTCTAGTTCAAACACTTTATGGTTCCATATAAATTTTATGATTGTCATTGCTTTTATATGTCTGAAAAGTATTGTCAACATGTTAGTCCCTTTTGGTTGATTGGGGGTTTCAAGACTATAATTTCTCCCAATCCATGTACATGTATTTCCATTAATTTTCAATTTTTTTCTTCAATTTCTCAGTTTATGTGTATAGCTTTTTTATCTGCACAACTTATTTAATTCCTATGCATCACATTTTAACTCTTATAGTCCATTGGGCTTGGTCTTAACCTGGTACTAGGCTGAGTGTAGAGCCTGAGACCCATGGGACCATTCTGGTGTAAAAATTCACTGGGTTAAGCTTACTTATGGCTCCATTGCAAAGTTATGTATTCCTTTTCTCTCTGTGCATTGCACATCTGGACTTGGGAAACTTGTGACAGACATGTTAACTTCTACACTCCTGGATTATATTATAATCTCGATATATATACTGAAACAAAGGATGCCTCATTATATATATATATAAGTTTTATGTATCAGTCAGAAAAAGGCCTTTTACAAAAGTCAACAATGGACCTAGAATGTTGTTTTCTGACCATTTGTTTTAGCATTCCTCAAATTACTTCCGTTTTTCAGTTTATGTTTATTTTATCCTTCCAATAGTCTCCTATTAGTAACTATTAATCTCATTTTAGTGATGAGAAAATTCAGGTAGAAGCTTGTTAAATAACATGCTTTCACTCAGTTCATAAGTATCATAGCTAGGATTTCAATGTATGTGATATTTCTGGTGATCTTTAGGAAGTAAAGCTAAGAAAGAAGAACAGATTCTCAACAATTTTTTTACTGAAGTGTCTGATTAAAGCATGGGGCTGTGTTAAGTTTTCAATATACTAAAATGTATTGAAAGTCTAAATAAGTCATCAATGGAGCAAAATTGACTCTTTGGAAGTTGTGGTTATTTTGACTGTAAGAGAGCAATAATGTACATGATGTACCTAGGAAATATGAAATATTGTTATAGACAGGTTAGCTATTTGCAACATGCCCCTTGGGAACATCTGTATTAGTCAGGATTTCCATTGCTGAGACAAATATCTGAAAAGATCAGTTGGAGAAGGAACGATTTACTTGAAGCTGTGGTTGACTGATTCAATCTCTTGTTGCCTATGAAAAAGACAAAGACCTGGAAGAAAAACATGGTGGGAAAAACTATCTCATCACAGCTAAGGGACAAAGAGGAGTATTAGGAAGGAACCAGAGGCAAGGAACAATACAAAGGCAGGTATTTAAATATCAACTTCTATTTCCCACTACCTCTCAAAGGCCCCATTAAATTATGAACTGATCAAAGAAATAGTCCTCAGGACTTCCAAGGTCACCTCAAGTCCCATCAGTTGTCAAGCCTTTAGGGCATATCTCTGATTCAGGCCAGAACACTTTCTCAGTTTATATCTGTGGTCTGGGTACAATTATTAACAGAAGTCAGTTTTAATTTCAATGGTGTGTCAGTTTCGGTAATATATTCTATGATGTTTGCTTCCATGGAACTTGCGAGATGACTCTGCCCTTGCACAGCATGCTTTCTAAGATAAACTTTTCTTATTCCTACTCAATTACCACTTTCCAGGAAACTCTTCACAGGACATCAAAAATCTCAAGAAACTTGATTGTTTGCTTATTTTCTCCAGAAAACAGTTTGAAAAGATGCAAAATTACTTAACTTCTCAATTAATAGCTTCTAATGACCACTTCCTTCTCAAGAGTGTTTGAAGTTGCTATGACAATGATATCCACATATGTGATTGTTCTTATCATTTCCAACTGTAATGATTAATCTTGTCAACTTGACAGGGTCTAGAATCACCTAGGAGAAAAACGACCTCTACTCATGCCTGTGAGGGATTATCTAGGTTAAATTAATTGTAGTAGGGAGACTCATAATAACTTGTGGAGAAGGTAGTGTCAGGTTGGTGTCCTGGGTGAGATCAAGAGAAGGTCAGCTGAGCACTAGCATTGATTCTTCTCTGCCTCTGGACTATGGATGCAATGCAACTAACTCTTTGGAGCTCCTGCTGTCATATCACTCCAACCTCTTCTGTGACCAATATAAACCTCATCTTTCTTAAGTTGCTTTTGTCAGGGAATTTTGTCATGGCTAGTAGAAAAGTAACTGATGTCTTAACCAAGCTCATGGATTGAAAATCCCACATTGAGACAATATTGAAAGCCTTCTAAGTAGACAGATTTTGTTGTACCTACTCTGAGGAACTTCTAAGACTCTCTTAATGTATTAAGATAGTACCTCTTTCACAGTAAAAGTAAACTGAGCATGACCTTATGACAATTACATCGATACTATTCTCAGGGAGTTAGCACTTTGGTAACGTCTCATTTTTTTCTCGACTTTTTCTTACCTATACCTGAAGATTAATCAGGGGTCAAGAGGCATGCATTGGCCCTGGAATCAGACTTTTCTATGTATTAACATTTAGACATAGATAATCTGGGATCTGAGTTCTTCTCTTGACCTCAAAGTGAATGTTTCAGCAGTTCTAGAGCTAAATGTGTTTTCCATCACTGTTTAAATTCTGTGTAGCACTCTATCAGATGGTACTTAAAATTTGATGATGTTCTTTAACAGTAGATATTTTAGTTCACTACTCCTGGAATTGGAGATACAGGCAGTTGTGAACTGCCTGATGTGGATACTAAGAATCAAATTCTAGGCCTCTGTAAGAACAATAAATGATCTTACCTAGTGAACCATCTCCGCAGCCCCCTAGGTCTTAATTTATAGGAGAATAATGAATATATTTTATTGAAAGGAATCCATGAAGTAGTGGGTAGCTTCAATAGAGAAAGATTTGAAGCTGGTCAATTCTGGTCACGATTCACATTTCTTTTCAGGGGGAAAAAAGCCAAAAACCAGAAATAAAGTTATTTTATAAAGTAACAGTGTGAAAACTTATTGTTCTTTTTGCTGTATTTTTTATTGTGCTTTGGGACTTGGTTTACTCAGCTATAAAAATTTTAATAGAGTATTTCTTGCTTTTGCTTGGGAAGCTAACAAGAATATGACACTTTAGGGGTTATTTGATAGAAAGCAGACGAAGTGTTTAAAATTTGCTGAAGCAAGCTCTCGCTACTGTACTTTTAATCTAAATATAGCTTCTTTTTACTTTGGTTTTTCTATAAGGCAAATAGGAATTCCTCTCTATATCAGCAAAAATTTAATTAAAGACAGTTTCAAAAATCTTCTCATGGTGCTAATCTTGAATGCTAATCATTCTTGGAATTTATGTAGCATTTCTTCTCCAGGGATTGTCAAATATATTTTGTTGATGGTCTAATTGGCATATATGAAACACTTTGCTTATTTTTGTCTGTTGTGCTCTATGGAAGCAATTATTAAGTTTAAGTTCTCTAGAGCTCTATATATCCTAGGATTTTTGTCTACTGTACTCATCAGTTCTGCCAAAAATGCATGGAGGGGCTGCATAGATGACTCAGTTGATCAAATGCTTGTTGTACATGCATGAGAACCTGAGTTTGGGTTACATGTAAAAATCTGGGAGCACCAATGCATGCCTGTAAAACCATCACTGGGGAGGCAGAGTTAGGAGCAATTCTGAGGTCTGCTGGACAGCCAGGCTACCAAATCAGTGAGCTCCAGGTTCAATAAAAACTCTGTGTCTGAAAAATATAATAGAGAATGATATCTAACGTCCATATGGGTCTTCACACATATATATGTGTATACACACATATAAAAATGTACATGTGCCAACATAAACTCATACAAAGCTGTAGAGAGTCAGTATAAAATTCCATATAAAGTACATTGATTTAGTTTTATTTTCATTTAAAATATGTATGATTTTTGAACTCACAGTGTATGGTAAAATAAATTTTAAGAAACAGAGAAAACCTATAATGTTTTTATTTTTAGTGTTTTTTTGGTATAGTATGTAAATTTTCTGTGCACAGGGTCACAAATATTTCTTTTTATTAAAGGAAATCCATGATGTTTTGTGGATAATGTAAAACTGGAAATTGTAGAAATACTGGAACCAATGAAGTTTTCCAATGCTCACAGGAACTGGAATCTAGGTTTACATGAAGCATTCTGTATTATCTTTTGTATTGTAGGTCTTTTTCCATTTTCACATCTGGATGATAAGAAGTAATGTTCAGTCAGCCAAGCCATTTTATTGACATGTTTCAGAGTGAAACTCAAGATAATTTGCATTTGTATTTTATTGACTGCTCAGTAGTACTCAGGATCTTTAAAATAAATAGCCTCTGGCATTCCATTTTCATCATTCCGCTGAAGCTATGGCTTGACTGCTTTTCTCTCACTTGGAAAATAGACTGTGGCTTTCTGTAATGACTGTCGCAGATTCAAATGGAGCAATTGATTATTGAGGCATTTTTACTCTTTATGTCTAAGGAATTTTGTTGATCCTCTTAAAAGTTAACTTTTCCCAATAATTTAAACCTGATACATACCTCATTTCCTGGTGGCATTGCGCTGCTGGGCAAGTGACATAATTTAGCAGGATGAAAATGACATAGATAATAACTGTTATGTGGTACTAGAGGGGTTTGTGTTAAGATTTTGTACTGTAAAAACTATCAAAACAAACCCCATCTCCTATAGAGAAATTTGCAAGCAGAGATAAAAAGAAAAAATAGAAAAGGTTCAGAGCATTGAAGTTCAATAATAATGATCAATATTTATTGAGATATCACTATATTCTTAGAACCTTGCTGAATAATGTGGAAAGATTAGAGAGGTTTAGGTCATGTCTAAGGATTTGAATGACCAGTAGACTTCCTAGTAATTTTCCCCGTGTCAGTTAATATTTGAGTTGGTTTGAATTTCTACATGCCTATTGTTCATTGCCTACTTCTCTGGAATTTATTTTTTCTTTTTTTATAAGTTTGTATTTTTTACACCAAATAGGAAGGTTTTAATTTCAATGTGGTTTTTCTATGGCTGTGAGTAACAATCATACTTTCACACTAGCAGAATAGGAGATTTCATTATGAGATGTAGAGAACTGTTATAACCTGTGCTGGTTTTAATAGGAATGGCTTCCATAGACTCATATGTTTGAATGCTTGCTCCATAAGGAGTGGCACTATTAGGAGGTGTTCCCTTGTTGGAATAGGTGTGGCCTTTTTGAAGAAAGTGTGTCACTGTGGGAGCAGGCTTTGTGGTCTCCTATGCACAAGCTTAATTCAGTCACACAGTTTTCTCCTTGCTGGATGCAGATCCAGATGTAGAATTCTCAGCACGTTCTCTAGCACCATATCTGCCTGCACCCTGCCATGCTTCCCACCATAATGATTATGAACTAAACATCTGAAACTCTAAGCTAGCCCCCATTAAATCTTTTTTTTTAATAAGAATTATTTTAGTCATGATGTCCCTTCACAGCAATAAAACCCTAACTAAAACATAACCCAAGACAAGTCTGGCATATTTCAATACAGTAGAATTTGGGATAGGAAAGACAGGAAGTAAATTACTTGTATAATCTCTGTAAAAGCATATTAGCTTATCATTATCTGATTAAGTTTTTCTGTGACTGTAATTCAAATGCTCCTGAGAGTGTATGATTAGCTAAGCACAGCTAATATCTGGGTGTCCTTTCTTTGGGACTAGTATAGTCAACTCTTGCTGGTCAGAAGGTTGATATGATGCAGCACGACTCCATCAATAGAGCTTGTGGTTCTATAAAGCATGTTCTGAAGGAGCTGCTGGTGCTGGGCCATTAAGTGGTTTGATGTAAGTTAGACTAGGTCTACACTTTGACCACATCTGTGTAGATACAGCTTCCAAAGCCTAGTCAAGGATAGGAATTGGATTATATCAAGATTTCTTCATTTCTAGACATGTATCCATCTTTCTCAATAAATCTTTTCTTTTTTGAGGTACAAGTGTTGGTCCTAATAACACAGTGCTAAAAAGAAGGGAGATGTATTATAATGGAAAGAAGTTGATGATAATAAATAAACCAACCCATAAAAAGATGAGTGTACCAGGTTTTCTCTGACTTCCACATGTGTGATATGGCAGGTCTCTATCTGCCCATTAAAAGTTAGTGAGAAATGAAGTTTAAAAAATTTCTAGAGTCAAATAAAAATATGAACACTATATATTAGATCCAATGGGATGCTATGAAAACTTTCAAACAGGAACTTTATAGCTATAAACAGCTGTGTTCAAATAAATAACTTAATGAAACAACTTAGGATGATGTGTCAACAACAAAGGTTAAAATATAAATAAGTTGATGGAAAGAAAAACAATAAAGATCAAGACAGAAATCAATGATAGGGAAAGAAAAAGATAAATCAATGAAACAAAGTAATGATTCCTTGAAAAGTATAGGGTTGAAAAATATTTAGCCAGGCTAAGAAAAAATTGAAAGGAAAAATGAAAATATATCCATGTTTCTCATTCTATACAAAAACTAAGGGCCAGTAAATGCATATACAAGTTCAATTATCTATCAAGGTGTTACATGTTAAAACAGCATTGAGATTCTATCACACCCATTTTGAATGACTATCTTAAGAAAATAATAATAATAATAATAACAACAATAACAACAACAACAACAACAACAACAACAATAATAATAATAATAATAATAATAATAATAGATATATTTAGGAAACCATACAGGGGAGGTAAACCCTTATCTGCTGTTGGTGAGAACATAAAATAGTCTCTTCTGCACTGAAATCAATATGGAGTTTCAATAAACTATTAAAAATAAAGCTATTAGCATATCACACATACACAACTTGTGTATATGTACTTCAAGTTCTCTAAGACAGTTTTCCACAGGGATTCCTATACAACGTAATGGGAGGATCATCATATTGAGTAAAATAAATAAGGTTCGGAAAGACACATATTATGTTTTCTGTCATTTGTGGATCCTAGAGTTTACATAGACACTTAAAATCATTTATGAATAGATTTGACTTGAAAGATAAATTAAAGCTGGTTTATAAATGGGAACTGGAGAATGGAACATGGGGAGACACAGCATAAGGGAACAATATGGCCAAAATCCCAGCACTCATATGAAAATGTAAGCAATATTGTAGTTTTAATGTTTTTGCTGTTTTCAAATACATTATATTATAAATGTATTATATTTGTGTTATCAACTTTATTAATTTCCTTTTAAGCAAATATATAGTACCTCTTATTATTAATATAAAGATAATTGTGCATTTGTTATTGGTTATCTTGGTTGCTTATCAATTTTTACCACTTTAAACAGCACTTATATATCATAGAGCTTTTGTAAATATGTTCATATAATTTTGTGTTTTTTAATCTTGATATTGTATCATACAGCTATTTTATATTTGCCATTCAAAGTTTACAGCCTCTCTGTATGATTGGGTTACACCAGGATTTATTTTCATCATCTCAGGTAGAGAGAATTCAGTAAAGAAACTGCAGATGAACATAATATCTTGAACACACTGAGTCAAAGGGCTGTACAGTTTTGAGGATCTTTTCTGTCTGAATATTTTTTATGACTTCATTTTAACAGATTAATTTTAAGTTCTGAAAAATCCCTGATGATTAGCATAGCTGAGAGGACTGCGGCATGATTGACTGCTTTGTCTTACGTCTAGGCCTCTTGCTCCATTTCCAGAGTTAGTGTATCCCAAAGCCATGAGTGTGCACGGCGGACATAGTTTCTGAACTTCGCCTGTCTTTTATCTTAGGTAGTTTGAAGAAGCTGTCATCATAAGGTCACAGAACAGGCTCAGCCTTATGTTAACAACTTTCTGGAGTTGAAATAGAATTCCCCTGAGAAGACTGCACAGCAGTGCTTGGCATGTGAACAAAAAAAAAAAAAATATCAAAAGAAAGAACAGCACAGTTTTGCTGTGATGGGTGCACACTCTGCGATCAAGACTCCGGAATATTAATTATAAGGTAGAGGGAGGCTGAGTTTGAAAAGATTCACAAAACACAAGTACAGATTTTTAATGCAGCTGAAACACATTAATTTCCCCACAGGTTTTATTTATTTTATAAGGCTCAAGCTTCATGCCTGCCTTAAGAAAAATTTCTTTCCTAGATAATTCTTTGGATGGATTTCAAGTGAGAGAATGTAGGACCGATTGGCAAACTCAGTGAGTTTTATGCCCTAAGTTCAAATGGAATGTAGAAACACATCATGCCAGGAAAAATAGCCACCATTGTGGCACAGGCTTACACTTGTTACAAGAACAGCACAGTATGTGACACTACCAGATTGACAGGAATGATGGGGTGAAGGAACAAGAGGTATTGACTAAATAACAAAAGTAACCCATGGAACTTGATAAGGAGGAAGATGCTCTGCATCTGAGTCACACGGCATGCATTAGCTTGGCAGATGTTAGAATTCAAAATCGGATTAGGCTGCTGGAACATTCAGCATCATGTTTAAGATCTTCCATGACCTGACCTTTGTCTCACACTCCAGGCTCATTGCCAGGAATTCCTACCTTGAATTGCATCCAGTTTATTATCAGATCCTTTTTGTTTGACTGTTTTGTTCTACTTATTTTGATTATATTTTAGGCCTTTAAAATTTTTCATTGAGTCAATAATTTTGAAAGGCTCCATGCTGGTGTTCCCTCTTAGGATTTCTGGACCAGTCTTGTGGGGAAAGTGTCAATGATAAAACTGAGTAGAAATAAGTATTACCTGTTTGATATATTTCTCTGTTCCTTGTTTGTACTACAGCTCTGAAAATTCTGATTATTATCATATAATATATTATAGTATCATATAGATATGTCTGAGTCCTTCATCAAAGGTACTTTAATAGAATTGGGAGAGGGGAGATATTACTAGGCCATTAAGATGGAAAAGTAGGAGGAAGAATTACAATAAGAGAAATTAAAGAAGTCCAGAGACAAGAGATAGCATTCTGG